>LPNX011106205.1:4936-19685 GCA_001517045.1 Pseudotsuga menziesii
TGTAAGGCCCTGGCAGCCCACTTGCCAGTCTTTAATTAAATTTTAACCGTTTTTGTAAAATAAAAAAAAACAGTTGTATGAGCATACCATACAGTCGCACAAAACAGTCCAAACGGTCATACCGAAAGGGCCATACAACAGCCCAAACAAAGAGCAAACAGTTTTTCTCATTTCCTAGCAGGCGGACTGTCTCAGTAGGTGTGCAGATCTGTTTTTTCAGTGTACCATACATTTATTAGTTTGACCGTTTGTGGAGGTTCCTTGTAAGCTTTGAATTTTTAATGAAAATCTGATTTGATGGAGTAATTTCGTGTGTATTGTGTTTATGCTTCTGCTATTTACTTTCCAACTATATGTGTGATTGTTGCTATTTGAAGAATTTAACTTCTGCAATTAAAGAACAATTTTGTTAAGTTGAGTACATAACAACAAAAATCACCCATGGTTTGAAATTTTTACATATCCTTTGTACTTAACACTCCACAAACCTATTAAAAATCGAATGGCAATTCGACATTTGCTAAGAGACAGCTCTCTGACCTGTTATTTCATGCTTATTATTGTCGTCAAAACTGACATTCTTACCTTTGGAACTAATTCATACTTCACAAACCAACTCCTCTCAAAAGTCATATGGAAAGCACCACCCAAATTCATATTCTAGAATTTTGTGAAATTCGTGGTTGCTAATGTCATCACTGAAAATAATTTTGCTAATTTGTGTAATTCACTTTCTCACTGCAATGAAAACAACTTCCCTTCTTTTGTTCATCCTGATTACTCATTAGGGACTTTCACCTTTCATCTTGGCTTGGCCTTTATCACTTTGATGAATAAATTTTTCCAGGAGCCTCTAAGGTCAAACTCATATAATTTCTTCTGCCTCATTTTGCAACAAGATGGAACATACCATCTGCAAAGTCAAACATGATTAAATACCCAAAACTAAAACCAATTGTTTACAAGACTCAAGCAAGCCTTCAAGAAGCGTCATCATAACAACCTCATCAGTGATATTCTATCCACATCCCACCAATTATCCTTGAGGGATTTAAACTCATCAATATACAATCGATGCCATACTATGTGGATCTTTTATCTTTCATTTGATTAAATTCCCTTCTTAGATGAAGTCTTGTTTTAGCATCTTCTGAATCATATATACTTGTCAATTGGTCCCACAATTGTTTTCCAAAGATCTTGTGGCATTGCTTACATGAACCACATTGCCACTTACATTTAAAATTGTACATGTCAAAGAACTCATCATCTTTGTTTTCCCATTTATTGGTTTCATCTTGGCTCATGGTTTGCTTAGTTTCCTTGCCTTTTAGGATCCTGCACACGTCCTCCATGGCTACATCCTCATGCTCGGTTTCCAAATATTGAATACCATACCATCAAATTGTTCTACAAGCCTCTTAAGAATCCACTGCAACAGCTGTATTCACCTTCCCATCTTCAGTTCTTGAGAATGTTTTTGACAGTTGTCTTTGCTACTACTCCCAAAAAACTTCAAGTTGCTTTTCCTGCCTGGAAATCAAACCTTGGGCTTTGATAACGCGTCAAAAATCATGCAATCCATTTGATAACAAATCAAACTGCAATAACATAAGCCAAACCACAAAGAACAGAGTATTCACTATGAATGATAACCTTCCTAAAGTTTTAATTTTATTAACTAGAAAATTGACTTCATAAAAAGAGTTCATTTTTTTTAGTTTTTACAGGACACGCATTTATACAGAGAGCTGTCCTTGGAATCCTGATGGACAATGAAACTGACTTTAGAAATCCCTGCAATCCCATGAGCCTCCACATTCTGCACTTATAAAGTTATATGTACTTGCACATCCATAAACTTCCACAACCACATCTGCAAACTTCTGTCTGCATCAAGAAGTGTGTCTTCACTTTCTGTAGCCATAAGCTTTTCTTTCCAAGTTAGCTGCAATTTACAAGCTTTCCTTTCATCCAACTCATAAGCTTTGTTTCACTATTTGGAAATCTTTTATTGCAATTAGGCTACAAAATTGAGTCTTATGTACATTTTTTTGTTGAGTTTTTTGTCATAAAAAATAGGTAATTTATTTTTGTGTAGCTAAAAAAATGATTCATATAAATATATAGTAGTACATATATAGAAATTACTATACATGAGTACTTATGGACTCTAAACAGAGTGTAATGTAAATTTTAGGTGCTCTCTCTCTCTCTCTCTCTCTCTCTCTCTCTCTCTGTATATATGTATATATATAATACGGTGTACATATATAGAAATTACTATACATGAGTACGTATGGACTCTAAACAAAGTGCAATGAAGTTTTAGGCGTTGTATTTATTTTTCTTGAAGTGAAAGGCGGTATACAAATTTTAAGCATGTTTGTGGTATCCACAAACCTCCTGTTTGCAGAACTTTTCTGCCACAAAACACAACCTTGTTTTGGAAAACCTACAAGCTGATATTGCAGACCCTGCAATACACACACAACAACTCGCAACCTTATTTGCAATACTAATTTACCTTGCAAAATTGTGAACTTCTGCAGATTCCTCAAGCTTGCCTTCTTTCAACAATTTAAATATTTAGACTACATTATTTATGAAGGTTTGACGTCCTTTTTGATAATGTTCTATCATTATGTTATCATCTAATTGGTAGATAGATGTTAAAATCTCATTGTTTTTGTGTTTTTCGAAGCACTGATGGATAATTTTAAGGCTTTAAAATTTTGTACCAACTCATTGCAACTAAAATAAATTATTATTTTCTTGCTGCTATTGGTGATGCTCATTTTGCGTATCTTGTTTAGGTTTTTCCAGAGTGGTCAAAGCGAATAGAATTGTTTTTTGGTAATTCAGAAGTTCTAAATTCCATCATATTCATATAAAAAATTTCGGTCTGCTGCTTGCTGGGGAGCAGAATCCCTGTCAAAAGTGCAGGAGGACCTGTTAGACTTCCAATCCTAGTTGCTGAAGACATTAGTAGCATTCAGAAGGGATGGATGGTGATTATTCCCAGATCAGCAGCAGAGGACAAGATGCTCTAGAATGTTAAACTAGCCAAGACAGAATAGAAACTGAGGTGGATTGGAGGGTGGACACCTCACAATGCCGCATGCCAGAGGAAGAGACAATCCAGTAGTATTGTTGCACACCCCATTGAGCATTAAACGATGGTTTCACAAAAGGGAAGGGCCTTGATGTCAGGGAAGGATTTCAGTTGGTGGAGCTACTTGCTCATATATATGAGAAATCTGACCGAGATGTCCTGTCAAAGGCTGGAAGTGGCCAGGAGGAACTGATCCAGGAGATCATATCAAGCACACATTTTGGAGAACATGAGTCATCATGATGCAGTGATCCAAGCTCCAGCATTACCATATCATGATGCCATGTAGCAGCCTAGCAGGTTCCAGTATTCATCTTGCTGCATAAAAAAGGTGAAAGGAGATATACTTGGACCTGGCAAGTATTACACCATGCATTTTCCAGACGAAGTCAACTTCCTCTGTTTCAGAAGCTTGGGAATGCCAAGGTATCTAGTAACCCAAATGTGATCCTGAGAGGCACTGAACACCTCCGCTATTACAGATGCAATGACAGGCTAAGAATGAAGTCCAGGGCATTTTGGGAGGCCTGCCCAATGAACTTGATGGGCCTTCGTAGGCAGGAAGGAAACTATGTACTGCAATAGCAGAAAAAAAGATTGGATCCCACCAAGAGCAAGCGTGAGACTTGCTATGGATACACTGAGTTAGGTGAAGCTCACAGGAAAGTCTACGAAGCCTGTCACTCGACTCCTCTAAAGGCTAGGGTCAAGGATTGCAGAGGAAAGGTGACAGCTTGCCAAGGAAATGGACTCCCAGGAAGATGAGGATAGGGAGGGACCTTTTGCTTTTTTCACCTTTAGACCTGCAGCATACAGGGGGCAGGTGATCTGTTTTCAAAGCAACTGTAGATACTCAATAGGCTGTCAAGGAGATGATTGCAGGGATGCTGAATGAGAATATGGAGGTTGGAGACAAAACTTCAATCCTAAATCCCTCCATCAAATATAGACTTGGTCCCTTCAAATATAGACTTGGTCAACCAATGATGGAAAATGGTCATGGAGATAATGACTAGTGTGAAGAACTTCCTGCAGCAGGGCCTGTCTTCAACCCAAATTGGCAAAATCTCTCAAGGAAGAAGGAAAACAAAGATTCTTCCTACCTTGCATTCCATTGAAGCAATCCATGCAGACTCACACCTTATGACAGTACATTCTGATTCTAGCTAGGAAGAAGGCAAACAAAGATTCTTCCTACCTTGCATTCCATTAAAGCAATCCATGCAGACTCGCACCTTATGACAGTACATTCTGATTCTGGCTAAAGCAGGCATCAATAGGCATATGGGAGATGGAAGGCATGTCAATACCCCTGCTAAGTTTAGGAATCAACCCTAGGAACCACCTACTATTAACTAGTAAATCTGCTCCATGAAAGAACTATTTTTGAATTAACTTTATCTGCACAAGCATAGCTTAGATGGATGCTGAAATCTGAGCTTCAAGATTATAGCTTATAAGGATAGCAGGAGGTATTATTTTTTCTTGTTAGAGTCTTGATTCTGGTGATGGATATGATTTTAAATAATGAATCTGTGCTAGAGATGTGTCATTTAGAGGAAAATATGAAATGTTTTTAACAGTCCAAGTCTCTCTTTTGAAGTTTTTAATCCATGGACTGGTATAAACCAGTGTTACACAGGAGTCAGGACACATTCCCTGGATGGAGAAACTCTAATAGAAATGTTTCCTGGCATCCCAAAAATTGCAAAACTTGGTGAAACACATCGCAAAGCATTTCTCAGGAAACTGGGATGTTTCGCGTCTGGGGGAGCCCTGAGTGCTCTCCTCTAAATTTCTCTTGCAAAAATTAAAAAAGAAAAAGAAAATCCTAGAACCTAAATTGCCTTTCATTGTTAAGTTCTAACTTTTGATGCTTAACAATTAGATGTATCATTTATGTTTAAGATCTTTTAATTTTCAATTTTTATGATTTTGGAGACAGGGTCCCCTATGCCAGGGACCTCTAAAATTTTGGGGCTGTGTCCACATGTCTGTGGAAGTGTTTCCCCACTCCCATGTCCCGGAAACTAGGGGAAACATTCGTATAAACATCCAGGTTATCTAGACCTAGTGTGAATGGGATCCTCGGATAAGGCCAGAAGTCCATCATGCATATCTCTCTGAAGATGTTATAAATTTGTAATGTCTCCTGTATATTAATGGAAATTCTTTTATTTACCAAAAGAATATAGATAGAAAAAATTTACAAAACTGGAAACTATTGACTCACCCTTGAGATAGCTTGGATATGGCCAGTAACAGAACTGGCACAGACCTATATAAATCCAGGCATACTATTTGCTTATAGGCATCGATCCCAATGTTCACCTGCCAATTATATTCTTGCTCCAATCTGTTATGTCACATGTGTTGTGTTTGTTTTACGAGTGAGTATTTTGGGTGTTTTGTATTGGGCCATGGGTATTGCTGTTAAGTCTTTTTGAACGACATAAAAACTTTCCTTTCTATGGCATTAGAATTCCTATTTTGTATCACAATCTCTCTCTTTGTCTCTCTATATATATACACCAGGCATGGAAATGCACTCCAAAAACCATAAGTTATACTCCTGTAAACATTGTTTTTCCCTTGTAAGGAAGCTTCATGAAGTTGGGCAAGGAAGCTTCATGAAGTTGGGCTTATGTTAGGTGCTGACTCTCATTTGTGAAGGCAAAGTCTTTACAAGCATGTGTGTAGATAACTTGTTTTGTTAGTATGTCATCAGTCTATCAGAGTAATCCCCCTTCCCTGACCGTAAATTTGTCTATCAATGAAATTAAAATGGTTTTTTCCAGCCATTCCTAAAACAGAATCTAACTGAAAATATTGTCAGAATTATTAGTGTAATCAGTACATACAGCCATGCCTCATGTATCATTATTACTTGTAAGTATGGCTAAAGCCATAATCTTTTATTGTATTATTAGGTATGGTTAACGCTGACATACTCAAACTTGATAGATAGGCTCAATAACTCTTTTGGGGTGTCTACCCTTGTTTTGTTGGCCCATAAAACCCTCTTTAACGGATGCCTTACTTGAGTTGTGTATAGATACACAACTCAAGCTCTCATTTGTATCATCTCATCTTGTGAACTTCTTGATCTCTCTTATAAAGTGTTTTATGCCTAATTGCACTTATATCTTTGGCGTTCTCTTGTGATTGGCATTTCTTTCTTTTATGGGTATGTGTGCATTCCTTGTATGGTACACTTGTACTTGGGCATATTTCTCTCTCTCTCTAGCACATGGGTTATCTCCCTCTAGGGCAGATGTGATTATGTTTGCTGCAGAATTTGGGTTGATTTTGGTTCCAATTGATTCTCTGCTTTCATTTGTAAATCTCAACATGGTAACAGAGCATGTGTGAACCTTACTCTCTCAATAATCTTGGCTGATTTAAAAACTATTTGATAGTGGCATCATATCTTACGGTGCGAAACTAGGGTTTTCTTGAATCATCATTTTCTAGGGTTTTTTCTAGAGCTTCTACAAGTATAAACCCTAATTTATTTTGGGATCTTATAAAGGTCTTGTAGCACCTAATGGATCCATCTTACAATGCATATCTCTCTGTGCACTCTCCATATTGGTCCTCTACTTCACAGGAAGGAATTGTTGAATTTGGAGCTCCCAAGCATATATGATGAAACACCAACACCTTCTCTCTGATTATCAACATCAATACAATTGCAAGAAAGTGATTATTGGTGATAACTCAACTCTCCTTGTTTTGGGATGTGGTAATGTTCTCATTGACATTGCCAAATTTGGGGAAGTCCTTCAAGTTCTAGGAGTAGGGCTCAATCATCTCTCTATTTACTACATCACTCATGAAATTTTGGCTAGATTGATGGGTAGTAAAAGTCAACGATGATGGTTTTAAAGTGGTCGCCCCTAGAGATTGTGATGAATCTGACCATATGAACAAGTTGGGGAAGCCTAGTTCTACTTCAACACGAAAGCCTAGTTCTTCTTCAACATAGAAAGGATTTGTTGCTATGGTGGCAAATGCTAATGATAGTAGTAGGTTGTGGCATCAAGGTTTGGGTCATACAAAATATGGGTCCTTATGACATATGAGTCATTTGCAAATGGATGAGTGCCTTCCATAGATTGAACTACCTATTGGTGTTTGTGAAGGATGTATACTGGGGGAACATCATCAAGAGTCCTTCCTTGAAGAGAGAGATGCATCTCAACCTCTTGCAATGGTTCATAGTGACATTTGCATGTCCATGACCACTTAATCTCTTGGGGAAGCTAAATACTTACTTCCTTTTACTAACGATTTTTCCTGTCTTACTTGGATATATATTGGTCAATCCAAGGATGATGTTTTTAAAATTTCAAGGATTTCAAACTATTACTAGAAAATCAAGCTGAGACAAAGATCAAATATCTTAGGATTGGCTATGTGGCTATGGAGAAGTTTTATACTTATAGTACTTTCCAAACATTTTGTCAAAGGTCACAAAATCTGTTGCCATGGGACTCTTTCATAGGAAGACAAAGTAGCTTTCTAGAAGAATAAAGCTATTTTGGAAATGGATAGATGTGTGCTTGAAGGCAAGAAAATGGAGCCAAAATTTTTGAAAAGTAGTGGTCTATGCAATGCACATCATCAAATAGATTCCTACTTGTGTAGTTCAATGTATGACTCAAAGTGACAAATGGTATGACTCCAACCCTCGATGCACAATTTAGAATTTTTGGATCGACTGCATGGGCCCATACTTCCAAGGAAAAGAGAAACAAATTGGGACCTAGTGCCCCCATTTTGCACGGGTGGTCACTTGTGATTTTTATCACAATTTCAGTTGGGGGTTACACCTTGATGGAGATTTGGATGGCTTAGGGTATTGATGCTAAATTGTAGCATATGGTTCTTCATGATGTTGAGGCCTTTGTTGACGATGGATGATTGATGTGCTCATGGTGTCTTGCTTGTGTTGGGTTCTAATACCTTTTACAATGGGAATGCATGATGATTCTTATAGTTAAACACAACAAAATTAACAATGGCACAAAACAAAGTCACACATAGTACATAGAAATTACCCTGGAAACCAACAAACCAGTGAGCTTAACCGCTCATAAATTAACAACACTTTCTACCGGTGTTTACAACAACGATTTATTAGATCCCTATACCTCAAGCGTGAATTCACTTACACTCTACTACTCTATTCAAGTACTATTCACTTCCTCTGATACATAGCCTTCTTCATTACATCATATTTATAGATGCAACACATACACTAGCTTGTGGTACCCAAGTTAGCTATAGCTAACTGCTCATTAATGGTGGTCCATAACTTCCTAACTAAATGCAGTTATTCTATTACAGCCGACTTAACTGAGTCAACCATAGACGACTACATGTTGAGCTTCTCGTCGTCCAAGTGTTCATCAAATCCATTCCCTCTTTGTGCTCATCGACTTCCCTGTCAACTAGTCATGATCAACAACCAGTTGATTATACTAGTCATCCCCTCAACCAAACTTCTACCATTTGTCGACTTCTATTCCAGTCGACTTACTACCAGTTAACTATCAACTTCGACTATCAATTTACATGCAAAGAGTATAACACACCCAACACTCTCCCACTTGTTGTCTTCTTTGCATACACAGGAGACTTCAGACCTCCAGTTCACTTAGTAGGGATAATAAGCTCATTGATTCCCTACACCAAGTAAACTTTTCAGTACTCACAAACTTAGTCAATGAGTTTGCAATGTTCTTCATAGTGTCTACCTTTTCCAGCACCACTTTCTTTCCTTCCACCATGTCTCTCACGAAGTGATATTCCACATCAATATGTTTTTTCTTTGAGTGATATGTAGGGTTCTTTTCCAGGAAGATTGCACCTTGACTGTCACAATCCAACCTAACAACTTGTTTAAACCCAACCTCTGAACACAATCTCTACAACCACATCGCATCTTTGCTTACATGAGTGGTTGCCAAATATTCAACCTCAATAGTCAACAGTGCAACGACCAAATGCCTCCTACCCATCCAACTGACTGCTCCACCAAATAACTTGAAAACATATCCACCGGTTGACCATTTGCGGTCAAGGTCTCCAACCCAGTCAGAGTTGATAAAACCATGTACAGATATTTTCTTGTTGATTTCATGTTTTCCTTGGCAGCATAGTGTTGATGTATTTGTAACTTCGGAAGATATTCTGATGTATATTATCATTGTATGTTGTTGTACCCCCATTGGGGATGTGTGTTACCCCTTTACGAGATGTCTAAATTGTGTCTAGACCTTGAGGTACAACCTCCGTTGTAAGTTGGGGCAATAGTCCCTAGTGTAACATCATGTAATATAGTGTAACATTTCTGAAGAAGTTTGCGGGGTTTTCTCCTTTGATGGTTTCCTCGATGAAAATCTTTGTGTCTTGTGTATCTTTTATATCTTATGCATTTTGATGTACTTGTTATTCTTTCAGATAAAGATCCTAGATAATCTAATCAAATCTTAAGAAAATCTAACATGGTATCAGAGCCTCTCTAAAAGAAGGCACTGTGCAGTTGTTGGAACTAGGGCTTCCTAGTTGAAGGTGTTCTCTCCACAGATCATCAAGCAAGGAGGACTTGGCTAACTTGCCTCACTATGGCCAATCTATTGGTGGTATCAGTTTCTGAATCAAAGAAGTTTCACTGTACAGCCGAAATACAGCTGCAATGGTAGCTAATGGAAATTAGGGTTTCATGCCTGAAAACCCTAGAAGACTGAATTTAGTAATCCTACCACTTTCACTATAACGCGAGATTGGAGAAAGCTCCGAAGCCGAAACTTTTACAGGCCGAAGAGAAATTCGTGTTGTGCACTGTGTAAAAGTTTCAGCCTCGGATCCGCTATACTTCAGGAGATACGGTTCCATCAAATCAGCGTTCCAATCTCCTCTAGAATACACTATCATAAACAGGTGACCTAGGGAGATTTGCTATATCTCGGGATAGGAAGGTCCAAATGAAATTTCGCAAGATGTTGCAGTTAGGGAACGGACTGTAGTTTCTGTGGTACGCTTTCCATACCCACAATGTGGAACAGTGACACATGGCAATCCATACAAGTTCTGTTGGACACAATGTTTACACTGAGAGGGGGGGTGAATCAATGTAAAGCCAATTTACAACTTTTCTTAACTTATCACAACTAACTACCAATTCATCACTGCACTATTCTACCAATTTCATAATCATTTCATAAACATCTTTCACTTCAGCATTCACATATCATAAGCATTTGAATCATCAAGAACCATAACACAAAAGAACACAACACCATACAATTTTGTAATCTTTTTGTATTAGTTTTGGACCGGCTACAACCGTGAGGTAAAATCAGCACCTACTGATACGAAGAGCACCCTACTCTGAATACATGACCTTGCTTGGTTTTCTTAGACCCTGCTAAGAAGGGTTTGAGGTATCCTAACCTCAAAAGCAAGACAAGCTTGCTTTTACAATACAGTATACTTGTGTTACCATACCCATGTCATCATACACAAGCAATCTCTGTCACATCATCAACGCTGCTCATCATCTCTGCTCATAACATCAACTCTGCTGTAACACTGCTCATCAGTCATCTTGTTCATTTGCTCACTGCTGCTCAACAACCTCTGTTCATCAATCCTGCTGGTCAACCTCTTCTCATCATCTCTGCTCATCAACGCTGCTCATTAACGCTTGCTTCTCAACACTACTGTTGGTCATAGGTCTGCTCATCAACCATGTCATCAATCCTGCTGGTCACTGTCAAGTTATCATACAGCTGCTACAAAGATCCGCTCTCATGCATCATCTTTATCAACATCTCATCGTCATCAATAGATAGGCATCAAAACAGTATCATCATCCACATATACATGTGTAGGGTTTATCTAGGTCAGACTTCAACTCTGCAAATTATAGCAGACTTTCACTTCACTGTACTGTATATACACTATACATTCATGCTTCACTTTACATTATCATCATACTGCGTAGGCTTACATTACTGGGTGATGGTTGCATCACTGAAATTAGAATGAGTCATTGTGAGTAAGTGTATACTAAGTGTTGACTGGGTACCATACCTTTTCCTTGAGATGAAGAATATAGTCTATGCTGAGATAAACCCTTGAGGTTGTGACTTCAGAAAATTTGTTACCAGCTGTGTATGATTTCTCCAAGCCTGTGTATGACTCCTCCAAGCTTGGAGCTGCTAAAAACTTATGCAACTCGGGACTGCTAGCTGTCAAAATTTCGGACTGTGTTAGCAGCAGTCTTCTTCCTGTAAACTGGTTCGACTTTTCAACAAAGCTTGGACTGTGATTTCTCCAAGGTTGACAGCCTTCCCTTCTTCAAACTTCTGGAAAGAGAAAGACTTCAAAACTACAGCTCGCTACTGTGACAAGGAGCTCACAAACTTCTCCTTTAAATCGTGACTGACTGAGGCTCTGCTCCTCAAAAATTAGGGCCTTTTACTGCTGCCACCGAGACATATTATAGTCACTATCATCAGGCTGTCACAAATCAAGTACATCAATCTTTATTACCATATCACCACTTTACCATATCACTGTTGTCAACCTAATCATCTACTGCTGTCACCTTGAATGCCTTGACTGGAAGATGAGTCTAGTGAAGTGTGCATGAACGGAGATCAGACCTTTATCTTGTCTGAAGAATGAGTCTCCATAAAACAAGAAGATTGTGCTTATAAACAACACTTTCTCTGTCTCTTGTATATACCAGTGCTTGATTGTAGTTTTATCCTGAGTTATACACTTAATCCCAAATTTCTATGTAATCATCATATCAGCACTGTTTGCTAAAATAGTTACTGTGAATCATCTCTGGACTGTATGTTCTCTTGCACGCTTGGACTGTCAAGAAGTATGTTGCTGCTCACCAAAACTTCTTTAAACTTAGAATTCAACGAATGTCCCTTATGCATAGATATTCACGAAGATCAAAACCCCAAGCATAAACTCAGATTGAGTGTGTGTCCCCATAGATCAATTCAGACTTTAAAAATCAGACTTTAAAAACTTAAAAATCAGAATTCAAAACCTTACTGCTGAACCACCGAAATCTTCAGAAATTTGACTGTGGATGTGTACTGTGGAAGACCTCAATGTCTATTAAATCTGGACTGTGTCTAGGGCAGCCAAAAAGGTCAAGCAAAAAGATAAGAACAAAAACATCATCCTTCAAGAATTCGGGACTGAGGCTGCTGCTCCGAAATTCCTCAGTCAAAACGAAGTTCAGAGCTGTCTACTTCTTCTCTGAAATCGCACCCCCAAAATTAAAACATAAAACTTTTATTTATACTCGTTTTCATGTGGCTTTGGAGCCGACCTGTCAAAGGTAAATTAATTATTTAAATATTTTTATTGTATGGAGCCGACTTCACCATTTAAGTTTATTTAATCCAATATAAGGGATTCTCCAGAGTTTAACTTTATTTAGCCTTTGCTTGTATTTCCAAGAGACTTTTCACATCATAAGTACATCATCAAGCCCATCATTGAGAGGAGTTATGGACCATTATCAATAACACCGAGTGTGTCCAAGTGTCATCAAATAAACAAGTTTGTGGATACCAAGCCTTCACTTGCACCATGACCATCTTCAAGAGTTTAAGGGCTTCTTGGGCTTCAACTTCATACTCCATACGTGCCCATGATCATCATGACAATTAAGAACAATATCTAAAGGTTATATACAATATCCAAGGGCAATCAAACCACCATCTTGTTGTCATACAGTGGGAGCATGGACCATCAAAGTTCAAACCATGTAAGGGTTCTATGACCCCATCAAGCCACAAATGACCACATCATGGGTCATTTGGACCCATTTGGTGTTCCAATGTGTTCCAATCAATGTTACAAATATCGTGTCGGCGAATATATCGTCGAGGGTCCAAAAAGAAATTATCGGATTTATCGGTGAAAATGTCGGCAAACATCGGCAACATATCGGCAATGTAAAAAAATACAAAAATATTCATAGTTTCAATTTTCTAAATTACAAAACTGTAAATGACTAAATGTTTTAAAATTTAAATTTTTAATGTATATTACAGTTTACTATATTCAAGTAACTAGTTACTATAGTATATATTATGTATTATATATTATATAATATATATTATATATACTATATAGTATATATTATAATATATATAATATATACTATATAGTATATATATTATATATAATATAATTATTAAACTTTACCGACAGTCCGCGACTCTGCCGGCGTAAACAGTCCACCCACAGTGCGCGACTCCGCCGGCGTAAACAGTCTGCCCACAGTCCGCCGGCGTTTAACAATCCACCCACAGTCCGCCAGCGTAAAAAATCCACCCACAATTCACCCGGCCGGAAATTAAAAAGATCGACGCGCGATTTTTTGGTAAAATTCGCGTTAAAATCGCGATATTTTTCAGTGGACATCGCTGAAAATATCGGGCGATGTTTGCCGATATTATCGCCGGCGAGGAGACATCGCGATATCTCGCGATGTTGGCGATAAATCGCCGATTTTTGTAACACTGGTTCCAATGGCTTTAATGCCCACATCCAGTGTCCTTGGGTGTCCTAATGCTTAACCTTTGTCATTAATGTTGTCATCAATGACAACACCATATTCATCAATCTCCCCCTTTGTCATTGATGGCAACCAACCAACTTCTTCTTCTCCCCCTTTGACATTAATGACAAAGGGCAGAAGCTTATAGCTATTAAGAAACTTCACAAAAATTTGAATCCTTGAATTTTTCATAGCCAAGCAGTGTTCCACCAAGTATCCGGGACGGGGGGGCGTGGGAGCGGGGAAACGCACATTGGGGACGTGTAGAGGCACCCCCAAATTTTGGGGTATTTTAGGGAGCAGGGGGGCGTCGGGGTCTTTAAATTTTAACATAGGGGGGTCATCTCTAAAATTATTAATTAATAAAAATAAATACATGCTAAATTGAAAGTATTTACTAAAAAGTTTTTACATGACAAGTCTGCCACTGAATCCATGTAAGCACAGAAATATTATTTGCAGTTAGCAGTCACAGAAATATTATTTGTGGAGAAGTGTAATTGGCATTACAAGAGGCATAACCTATATAGAACATTTCAAAAGTTATTTGTTGAGCTAGACAAGCAATGATTGTCATTGCAATTTCATTAGTTAGTACTTTAAACTTTACCATGAATGTGAGCAAGATGGATGTTGTTCTACCAACAGTGTATATGGAAGGTGTATAAATCGAAACATGTTACTTAATTCAGTATGCACACACTTAACATCCCTGAAATGTATCTGTATAAGTGGTATGAGATAAAAGATTTTATTAGCACAATTGTTAGTGGTGTACAAGCAAAGATTCTTTCTTTACTGGATTGCGACAGGCAATATAAGTTAATGAGCACGATGTTTGTGCAAAATCTCCTTTGCCTTTCTTATGCAAACCACAAATATATATAGGGCTTATTTTACTTCTCGACATCTCTGACATATCGCCATTTAGGGAGTCATCTATGATGTCTGTTACATTCACATTCATAGTAAATGGTACCTGGGGCTCATCGGGTTGATCAGAAAATTATATAACTGACTTGGAC
>LPNX011106205.1:22827-42312 GCA_001517045.1 Pseudotsuga menziesii
CACCCTAAACATCTTGTAATCATATTGATTAAGATCAACTTTGTTCAAGTACCAATCAGCTCTGAGATCTATGTTGCATACATAGTTTATAATTCTCTGTTTAGCTTTCAACATTGCTTCATCATTCTCAGTAATGGCATTTTCAACTTCATCAAATATAGGCATACTACAATCGAAATTATCCATACCTTTGCTAGGGTCTGAATCTTCATGCTTGGCATCTTCAGTAGTTTTGATTTCTGCCTCTTGATTGTCTTGTCCAGTGTCTTATCTTTCCTTTTTGTATTCATCCTCCAATTTGAACCAAAGATCCTTTACTGAAGTGCATTCCCCAATACATTCTTTGACTGACCTGCGAAGTCCATCCATGAGAAATTTCAGAGCTGTTGTATTGTCCTTCTTTACATCTTTCTGAGCTGCTACTTTGTCCTTCTTGTTTGATAGATTGGGTGGATTGATAACAATTTCCCAAACTCCAAATTTCATGAGATAGGCTTTCATTTTGCTCCTCCAACCAAAATAACCTTTCACATCAAACCTTGGTACATCATTGATGAATTCTTCCTGTGGATCCATACTTGTGTCCATGGATCTCCTTCAAGCTTGCAAAAGCTAATGATGAAGGTTTGCTCTAATACCAATTGTTGGACATAATGTTTACACTGAGAGGGGGGGTGAATCAGTGTAAAACTAATTTAAAACTTTTCTTAACTTATCACAATTAACTACCAATTCATCACTGCACTATTCTACCAATTTCATAATCATTTCATAAACATCTTTCACTTCATCATTCACATATCATAAGCATTTGAATCATCAAGAACCATAACACAAAAGAACACAACACCATATAATTTTGTAATATTTTTGTATTAGTTTTGGACCGGCTACAACCGTGAGGTAAAACCAGCACCTACTCTGAATACAGGACCCTGCCTGGTTTTCTTAGACCCTGCTAAGAAGGGTTTGAGGTATCCTCACCTCAAAAGCAAGACAAGCTTGCTTTTACAATACAGTATACTTGTGTTACCATACTCATGTCATCATACACAAGCAATCTCTGTCACATCATCAACGCTGCTCATCATCTCTGCTCATAACATCAACTCTGCTGTAACACTACTCATCAGTCATCTTGTTCATTTGCTCACTGCTGCTCAACAACCTCTGTTCATCAATCCTACTGGTCAACCTCTTCTCATCATCTCTGCTCATCAATGTTGTTCATTAACGCTTGCTTCTCATCACTACTATTGGTCATAGGTCTGCTCATCAACCATGTTATCAATCCTGCTGGTCACTGTCAAGTTATCATACAGCTGCGACAAAGATCCGCTCTCATGCATCATCTTTATCAACATCTCATCGTCATCAATAGATAGGCATCAAAACAGTATCATCATCCACATATACATGTGTAGGGTTTATCTAGGTCAAACTTCAACTCTGCAAATTATAGCAGACTTTCACTTCACTGTACTGTATATACACTATACATTCATGCTTCACTTTACATTATCATCATACTACGTAGGCTTACATTACTGAGTGATGGTTGCATCACTGAAATTAGAATGAATCATTGTGAGTAAGTGTATACTAAGTGTTGACTGGGTACCATACCTTTTCCTTGAGATGAAGAAGATAGTCTATGCTGAGATAAACCCTTGTGGTTGTGACTTTAGAAAATATGTTACCAGCTGTGTATGATTTCTCCAAGCCTGTGTATGACTCCTCCAAGCTTGGAGCTGCTAAAAACTTATGCAACTCGGGACTGCTAGCTGTCAAAATTTCGGACTGTGTTAGCAGCAGTCTTCTTCCTGTAAACTGGTTCGACTTTTCAACAAACCTTGGACTGTGATTTCTCCAAGGTTGACAAGCTTCCCTTCTTCAAACTTCTGGAAAGAAAATGACTTCAAAACTGCAGCTCGCTACTATGACAAGGAGCTAATAAACTTCTCCTTTAAATCGTGACTGACTGAGGCTCTGCTCCTGCAAAAATTAGGGCCTTTTACTGCTGCCACTGAGACATATTATAGTCACTATCATCAGGCTGTCACAAATCAAGTACATCAATCTTTATTACCATATCACTGTTGTCAACCTAATCATCTACTGCTGTCACCTTGAATGCCTTGACTGGAAGATGAATCTAGTGAAGTGTGCATGAACAGAGATCAGACCTTTATCTTGTCTGAAGAATGAGTCTCCATAAAACCAAAAGATTGTGCTTATAAACAACACTTTCTCTGTCTCTTGTATATACCAGTGCTTGATTGTAGTTTTATCCTGAGTTATACACTTAATCCCAAATTTCTATGTAATCATCATATCATCACTGTTTGCTAAATTAGTTACTGTGAATCATCTCTGGACTGTATGTTCTCTTGCACGCTTGGACTGTCAAGAAGTATGTTGCTGCTCACCAAAACTTCACCAAACTTAAAATTCAACGAATGTCCCTTATGCATATAGATATTCACGAAGATCAAAACCCCAAGCATAAACTCGGATTGAGTGTGTGTCCCCATAGATCAATTCAGACTTTAAAAATCAGACTTTAAAAACTTAAAAATCAGAATTCAAAACCTTACTGCTAAACCACCGAAATCTTCACAAATTTGACTGTGGATGTGTACTGTGGAAGACCTCAATCTCTGTTAAATTCAGACTGTGTCTAGGGCAGCCAAAAAGGTCAAGCAAAAAGATAAGAACAAAAACATCATCCTTCAAGAATTCGGGACTGAGGCTGCTGCTCCGAAATTCCTCAGTCAACACAAAGTTCAGAGCTGTCTACTTCTTCTCTGAAATCGCACCCCCAAATTTAAAACATAAAACTTTTATTTATACTCGTTTTCATGTGGCTTTGGAGCCAACCTGTCAAAGGTAAATTAATTATTTAAATATTTTTATTGTATGGAGCCGACTTCACCATTTAAGTTTATTTAATCCAATATAAGGGATTCTCCAGAGTTTAACTTTATTTAGCCTTTGCTTGTATTTCCAAGAGACTTTTCACATCATAAGTACATCATCAAGCCCATCATTGAGAGGAGTTATGGACCATTATCAATAACACCGAGTGTGTCCAAGTGTCATCAAATAAACAAGTTTGTGGATACCAAGCCTTCACTTGCACCATGACCATCTTCAAGAGTTTAAGGGCTTCTTGGGCTTCAACTTCATACTCCATACGTGCCCATGATCATCATGACAATTAAGAACAATATCTAAAGGTTATATACAATATCCAAGGGCAATCAAACCACCATCTTGTTGTCATACAGTGGGAGCATGGACCATCAAACCATGTAAGGGTTCTATGACCCCATCAAGCCACAAATGACCACATCATGAGTCATTTGGACCCATTTGGTGTTCCAATGTGTTCCAATGGCTTTAATGCCCACATCCAGTGTCCTTGGGTGTCCTAATGCTTAACCTTTGTCATTAATGTTGTCATCAATGATAACACCATATTCATCAAGTTCTCTATTCTGAACAGTCACCTTGGTAAAACCAGCATAAGTCCCACTTGGAGAATCCATTTCTGCTCTAACCTGTGGGTTTGGAAAGAGGACATATCAAGATATCTCAGTGAGAAGTTTCAGAATGTAAGGAGTCGAACCTTCGGAGATACAGCAAAATCAATATCAGTCATTTCTACAAAAGAAAATGGAAAACTAGGGCTTCCTGTTCCGGGAGATTCCCACCACTGTTTTCAGAAAAGTACATTGGATAGCTCACCTTGAAGAGGCCAATCTTTCTGTCCAATTCCAAGTTTGAAAAATTAGGGTTTCTCTAACAAACCCTAGATCAGCCAGCTCCGGAACCAGGCCAGACACCTCAAATTAGTAAGATCTAAATTTTTGCTATTTACATTTGAGGTTCTCATTTCGAAATGACTGATCACACCCAGCTTGATGACAAGCTTGGTGAAGCTGAGAACTTCAGAATATGGAAGTATAGGACCTCTGTGATCCTTGAAGAAATTGACTTAGATCAGTGTTTCAATAAGGAAGTTCTAAGAGCCAGAGGGAGATGAGGCTAAGGCTAGGGCCAAGAGAATCATTGCAGATTTTATTAAAGATTATCTCATCCCTCATATGTCATCCTTGAAGACACCAAAAGGAAGTGTTCGATGCTATGACGAAGCAATTGAAGAATAAGAGATTGTTATAACCACCTTGAATGGCCTCCCAAGATCATGGGATTCATTCATTCAAGGAATGTGTGCCAGAAGTAAGTGATTACCTTCAACAGACTTTGGGAAGAGTGCACACAAGAAGAAGCTCGACTCATAATAAGAGAAGAGAAGATGGGAGCAACTGAAGATCAAACTCTCACGATTCAAAGAAGATCCCTCAACCTCAAGCAATAAGGAATATGAAGGACTCAATTCTTGAAGAACCTCTTATCCATCTTAGCATTTGGATAAGAAATGATGTTTTTATGAATGAAGAAGATGATGAAGCTGAAGGCTCAAGGAGTCTACCCATGAAACAAATAAAGATAAGTATTCAATTGTCATTTCATGATATTGTTTAGTTATACATTTATTTATATTCAATTGATGTTTGAGTATTCTGCATTTATACTACTATATTGCACATAATGGGTAAGAAGTCAATGATGGTGTACAACATTCCATTACTACTTATCTAGATTGAAACCTCTTTGCTAGCATATTAGGAGTAGTACACACTCTTAATAACATTGGGGTAGAATGCATCTAGAAGTTACTGTATGTATGCATGATATGGATGAATGTTGTAGCATTGGCTAAAATAGTCGCATGGCTATGTGACATATATTTGTCACTATTAATATGTTTTGGAAATTATGATATGTTTCTAATCATGCAACTGAACTTGACTTGTAGATCATTCCAAAGAACAAATAATGACAATTCAGAAGAGGAACCTGAAGCTTCTCGGGTCAAAGACACCGTGGTAAAAGAAAGAGCTTCAGAATAATATAAAGAGAACGATAGATCCACCTCGAGAGATGAAGACCACATTGGGCACGAGAAATAATCCAAGATGAAGAATAGTATGACAAGACTTCCAAAGAAAACAAGAGGCCTCATACACACTCTAGTTATGTGACACTGTTGAGCGACATCATTGATGCAGAGCCTTCCAGCTATGAAGAAGTACCCAAGAAGAAAGGAAAGGAGACTATGATCAAAGAGTACCAGTTCAAGAAGAATGATGTCTAGGATGCGGTGTCGACACCTGAAGGGAAGTCTGTAGTGTCTTCCATATGGATCTACAAGATCCAGCATGCAGTAGATGGCAGCATCGTGGGATACAAGGCATGATTCATAGCACAAGGCGATCACAAGAAGAAGGCACAGACTACAAAGACATTTGCACCAGTGACATGGTACACTTCCATTATATCCATACGTACAAGTATGAGATGGGAGATACATCAGCTGACATCAAGATAACATTCCTAAATGATTTAGTCAAGGAGGAAGTATACGTAGAGCAACCAGTGGGAGTTGAGACACATGACAAGCAGACTCATGTGTGCAAATTAAAGAAGGCCTTGTACGAGCTCAGAAGGCACCCATGGGATAGAACATACAGTTACATAAGGAGCTTGAAGATCACCTAGAGTGATGAAGATCTTAACCTTTGCTACAAGATTAAAGATGAAAGCCTATAGAGGATGACAAGCTCACAGATGGGTGCGAGAAGAACTTTTCAACAAAGTTCAAGATAGAGGATCTTGGTATCCAATGACCCTAGATGGATACATAAAATATTAGTAGCAGAGCAAGCTACTTGTCACTCCATTACAGAATGTTTCAATACATAGAGTACGAAAGGCAGAGGGAGAATGATGCTCTGCTTTAGAGGGAGTGACTGCAGAAGATCCTCAGGTTTGACGTGGTACGACAGGATTGACAGCTTCCTGACTAGTTTGGGCCTTACCAAAAGTAAAGCAAATTCCAACCTTTACTACAAGGTTGAGGATGGGAACCCAGTAATACTTCTATTGTATGTAGATGACCTATTTGTGACAGGTGAGGATGGGTTGATTGCTGACATGAAGAGGAAGTTTGCTGCTGAGTTCGAGATGAAGGACTTGGGTATGATGCACTACTTTTTAGGCATGGAGGTGTGGCAGAGTGCGGATGGAATCTCCCTTGGACAAGGAAAGTATGCAGTGGAGATCCTTAAAAGGTTCGAGATGATGGACTGCAAGTCCATGGCCACACCTATGGCATCGAACCTGAAGCTATTGAGTGATGCTTCATCAGAGTCCGTTGATGCCACGATGTATCGTTAGATGATTGGATCCTTGATGTACCTGACGAATACGAGACCAGATATTTGCTTTGATGTGAACACATTGAGCCAGTTCCTGACAGATCTAAGACATGCTCACCTGGTTGCAAAGCATGCAGTGAGGTACCTGAAGGGTATAGTTGAGTATGGGCTTAAGTATGATACGAATCAGAAGACTAACCTGCATGGTTATGTTGATTCGGATTGGTAGTGCCACTGAGAAGAAGAGCACCTTGGGTTGTTTCTTCAGTTTGAGATCCAGTATGGCCTCCTGGTTTGCCAGGATCAGTGTTATCGAAACCGGCCGAAACCGCCAAAACCGGCCGGTCTGACCGATTTACAGGGTTGACTGGTCCAGTCACCAAAAAAATTGGAAAAACCGGATTTTTTACCTAACCGGGTATGGAACCGACCAAAACCGCCAAACCAGCCGGCTCCGTACGGAACCAGTCGATCTGTACTCTATCGTACGGCCGCAGACTGGGACTCACGGATTTCAATTTATTTTTTTTTAAACACAAACTACAACCTAACCTATGCTTGTAACCTAACCCTAAGCCTATCCTAACACTATTTAAAGACCCCCCCACCCCCTACATTACTCACATTATTCATTCCTAACAGTTTGGCAATCTTGAGAGCACAGTTTGTTGGACAGTTTTGTAGTCTTTTTCAGCTGAGTTTTATTGGTGGTCTCCAAGAACTTGTTGGGCATATTCAAGTGTGTTTTGCAAGGAGGATTTGGAGGAAATTAAAAGCATTATTTTTTGCAGAAGATTTGGAGCTATTACGTGGACTGTTTTGGAGGTTATTGAGGGCTTTTGTGCAGAATTTGTGGATTGTTATCACGGATCAGCTTGTTCTTTTTCTCTTGGCAACGCTAATTCCTCTCAAGCTTTACTTCATTTCTTCTTCTCTCTCAAAGGTATGTCAAGTCTCAAGACTTCTCTTTAAAAAAAAAAATTCTTAGTTAATAAGTTATTAATAAATTACAAGGTTTTATTTCCAGCTTTTGTTTGCCATGGCTCCAAAAGAGAGGAAGGATCCGGCATGGGTTCATTGACAATTGGATGATGGTGGGAAAAAAATATGCAATTATTGTGGGAAGAAAATAGTTGGGGGAGGTATCCATAGGTTAAAACAACACTTAGCTGGTGCTAGAGGCAATGTTGAACCTTGTAGGAAAGTCTCTGATGATCTTAGGGCAGAGATGCTAAGTAGTATTGAAGCCTACCAAGAAGAAAACACCAAGACAAAGAAGATTCAAGAAGACATAGGGAGAAGTTCAATGCCATTTGAGGATGAGATTGACTATGATCGTGAGGGTGGTGATCATGAAACCCCTCAAGGTCATTTGACTAGTTTTGAAGAATCCTCCAGTTTTCCTGTTAAGGGGAGAGGTTGACATAGAGCATCAAATTTGAACCCAAAGAGGCCACATAATACCCCCACCAGCAGTAGAGGGCTTGACTCTTTCTTTGTGCCTCGCACTACCCTTGGTGCTCAGCCCACCATTGATGCTAAATGGAAGAAGATGGAGAAGGAGGCTGCTTGGGAATGTATAAGCTAGATGGTGGTATGATGCAGACATACCCTTCAATGCAACTAATTCTTCTTATCATCAACCTATGATAGATGTTATAGCTTCATGTGATCCAGGCTTCAAAGGCCCTAGTTTTCATGATATCAGAGGATCCCTTTTACGAAATGAAGTTCAAAGAATAGATGAATATCTGAAGGAGTTCAAGCAGTCCCAAAGTAAAACAGGGTGCACAATAATGTCTGATGGATGGACTGATGGAAAATCCCGCACTATTATCAATTTCTTGATTGCTTGCCCAAAAGGAACCATGTTTCTTAAATATGTGGATTCCTCTGATCAAGTGAAGGATGCACAATTATTATTTCATCTTTTGGATGGAGTAGCTATGGAGGTCGAGCCAGAGAATGTTGTACAAATCATCACTGACAATGCCTCAAACTATGTTGCATCCGGAAGGATGTTAGAGGAAAAACACCCCACCATTTGGTGGACACCATGTGCAGCCCATTGTTTGGACCTCATGCTGGAGGATATTGGAAAAATTGAGTGGGTGAAGAAGTGTGTGGAGCAAGCAAAATCAATAACTAGGTACATCTACAACCACTCATGGGTTTTGAGTCTTATGAGGAAGAACATTGGGGGTAAAGAGCTTGTTATATCAGCCATTACACGATTTGCAACAAACTTTCTTTCCTTGCAATCCCTTGTTGATCAAAAAGCCAATTTGCGGAAGATACTTTCCTACGATGAGTGGAATGAATGTCAATGGAGTCAAAAGGCTGAAGGGAAAGATATTGCTGACAAAGTGTTTGAAAAAGGCAGAAGAGATAGTTTTATTCAGTGAGCCTCTTGTGAGAGTGTTGTGGATGGTAGATGGTGATAAACCTGGTATGGGTTTAATTTATGAGGCCATGGATCAGGCCAAAGAAGCAATAAAGAAAGCATATGGTGATAAAAGGTAGAAGTATTTTCCTATTTGGAATATCATTGATGACAAATGGAACAGACAACTCCATCGTCCTTTGCATGCAACTGGCTACTACTTAAACCCAAGGTAAGAAATCTCAAAATTCCTATTCAAAGTTATAAGTTTTCTTTTAATTTCAAACATTAAAGTTCAAACTTTCCAAGTTATAAGTTACAATTTCAAATTCATTGATGAATATTTTTTCTTTTGAACTTTGAATGAACTTTTGAAGGTACCACTATACAAAAGACTTTGAAGCCAATGATGATGGGGAGGTAAAAGACGGATTGTATAGATGCAATGAGCGCATGGTTCCTGATCCCAGGATACAAGATGAGATACACAGTAAGCTACTGCAATTCAATGAGAGTATGGGTAGCTTTGGCATGAGCATGGCCATACGAGACAGATCCAAGGATCCACCGGGTAAGAATTTTCAAAGTTTTCAAATTATATTATTTATTGTAAAGAATGAGTTAAATTTCCAAATCCATTTGCTGAAACTTGTTTGCATTCAACTCTTATTGCAGCCTATTGGTGGGGGCAATTTGGTGGGAGCTGCACTGATTTGAAAAATTTTGCAGTTCGAATATTGAGCCAGCCATGCAGTGCTTCTGGATGTGAACGCAATTGGAGTGTATTTGAGCGTATACACACCATTAAACGAAACCGTTTGGAACACAAATGATTGAATGATATGGTCTATGTCCAATACAATATTAGGCTGAGGCGTAACTAGTTGTTGAACAAGACACCAGCATTAGGCAACATAACCTTGGATGACTTTGATCCATTATCAGAGTGGGTTGTGGAGACTCAAGCACCAGTATTTGATAATGAATACCTTTCTTGGTTGGATTTGAACCCACCTTCAGGGCCAGGGGAATCAAGTGGGGCTCAGAATCCCACTTCTAAGGAGGATGAAGAGGAAGAGGATGAGGATGACGATGAGGAGGAGTAGTAGACTACTAGACACTAGACTCTAGTAGTAGTAGCTAGTAGGGTAGTGCCATATGATCACTTTATTGTTATTCATTAATTCTATGGTTTATTTTTGGATTGTAGGGGCCATTTAGAGCCTCTTTGTTGATGTACTTTGGTTCAAAACCTCAGAGATGTATTGCACTAGGTGCTATTTTGGATATTTGCACCCATATTTGCTATATATAGGAGAAACTTTGCATATTTGTGTATTAATGGTTTGGATTCATATGTATGCACATGAGTATATATTTTTTTTACAAAATATGAATATTTTATGTATTTTTTAGTTAACCGGTTTTTTACCCGGTTTTTTTACGGTTCCAGTCTGGTTCACATTTTGGGCTTCATCGGTTCGATGACCAGTCCGGTTCCAATAATATGTTGCCACTTGCTCAACTATTTGTGAGGTAGTATGTTTCTTTTGAAAGCTACTATTTGATTTGATTGATCTGACTTGCATTTGTGTATGATGCAGAGAGGAGCAGTGAAGCTCCAGTATGTGATCCAGATCGAGATCTCTCGAAAGAGGGAGTGATGAGTTCTAACATAGTCGGTGAGACAGGTTGTCTGAGCATAAAATCCTGGCGAAGCTCGTAGGTTGCTCAGACGTAATCAGTCCAATAGGTTGTCCTCGGATGTAATCAATCCTGGCAAAGCTCGTAGGTTATCCTTGACGTAATCAATCCTGATGTGATTCTATGTTAGAAATAGCCAGAGTGAAGTTTGAATACTTCATAGAGAAGCTTGGTGTTCTTCAGATCGAGATTCCTTCCAAGGGGAAGTGATGAGTCCGAAAGACGCAGATACACAGGAGCCTTTCCGACATGGTGGCAGGCTAGGTTCTCCCATGGTCGTTGATGTAAGTGCTAGAGCCTTTCCGACATGGTGGTAGGCTAGGTCCTCCCATGGTCGTTAATGCAAGTGTTGGAGCCTTTCCAACATGGTGGCAGGCTAGGTCCTCCCATGGTCGTTGATGTAAGTGCTGGAGCCTTTCCAACATGGTCGTAGGTTGGTCCTCCCATGGTCGTTGATGTAAATGTTGAGCCATTCCCGGATGGTGGCAGGTTTGTCCTCCCATGCCGGTGGATGTAAGTGTTGTGTTATGTGTATCTGGGTTGTGCTCCATGTGACGATGAGATGATCTGAAGATGATGAGGTAATAGTAGGGTACACAGGTGTTGCAAGGCATGTAATTAGTCCTGGGATGCTCCTTCAGGTTTTGCAGTAGCATATAATCAGTCCTGGGAGATCCTGCAGGTTTTGCAAGAGGCATATAATAAGTCCTGAGATGTACCTACTTGATGACTTGCTCACAAAGATGATGAAGACCTACATCGAGGCTAGGCCTACATCCAGCGTGAAAAAGGGCTGGCATAGTAGAAACTTCTGATGACAGATAGTATGGGATGATGATCAAATTATAAGAAGATGATGCCAGCATCTATGATGAAGACTTTATGACTCCGTGATGATGACGATGCAATGAATACCTAACCAAATGTGTTGATGACTATGAAGAGAGAGAATGTCTTCCTACTTAATAAGGAGTGTTGATGTAATTGTAACTTCGTAAGATATTTTGATGTATATTATCATTGTATATTGTTGTACCCCCATTGGGGATGTGTGTTACCCCTTTACGGGATGTCTAAATTGTGTCTAGACCTTGAGGTACAACCTCTGTTGTAAGTTGGGGCAATAGTCCACAGTGTAACATCATGTAATATGTAATTATGGTCTCTCTAGGAGAAGTGGGCCCCATGTGAGATGACATGTAGGCTCAAGTCTTATATTTGATCAGTGACTTGAAAGGGTATAAATAGGGAGGCGCTCTCCCTCATTTATACACACCTCACACACTCTCTAAGGCGCATGAGAGAGAGAGACAGTCAGAGAGGAGAGAAACATAACTGCTGAACATTTCTTATTACTGCTTTTGATCATCTTACTATTCTGAAGAAGTTTGCAGGTTTTCTCCTTTATGGTTTCCCCGATGAAAATATTTGTGTCTTGTGTATCTTTTATATCTTATGCATTTTGATGTCTTGTTACTCTTTCAGATAAAGATCCTAGATAATCTAATCAGATCTTAAGAAAATCTAACACATATTGCATAATCCATGGTGCATGCAAAAACTTGAAAACTCTCTTGACCTTATTCTAGTGCTCCTTTCCAGGTGTCGACGTGTATCTGCTCAATACTCCCATTGCCTGGGCAATATTAGGTCGGGTACAAACCATTTCATACATTAGACTACCTATACCACTAGCATAGGGCACATGTGCCATGTACTCTATTTCTTCCTATGTCTTTGAACATTTTTCAGTAGATAACTTAACTCTTATAGGAATAGGTATCTTGACCGGTTTGCACTACTGCATGTTAAAATGTTTCAGAACTGTATCAACATATTTACTTTGACTTAAGCAGAGCTTCTTATCTGTTCAATCTCTTATAATTTCAATTCCAAGAATGAAATGAGTTGCACCGAGATCCTTCATGTCAAGCTTAATATATAAAGTGATCTTCGACTGGCTTGCCATACACACAATGATCAACCTAACTTCTCACAAACCCCAGCTGCTGGATATATATACCAAATTTCTAGTACCACATCCTGGGTGATTGCTTTAAACCATAGAGAGACTTCTTGAGCTTGCAGACTAGCTCCTCCTCTCCTTTCAGTGTAAAATTTTTAGGTTGTTTCGTATAAACTTCAAGATTACCATGAAGAAATGTTGTCTTTACATCCATTTGTTCTATCTCAAGATCAAATGCTACAACTAAAGACATTAGTACCCTTATGGAAGTTAATTTTGCAACAAGAGATAAAATCTCACCAAAGTCGACTCCCTTGACTTGGGAATATACCTTTGCTATCAGTCAATCCTTGTATTTCTCGACCTGTCCTGCTACATTCATCTTTTTCTTAAATACCCACTTACTGCCAACGGGCTTCCTTCCATTTGGTAATGCGACTAGATCCCATGTTTTATTCTTCCTCAAGGACTCCATTTCTTTTTCCATGGCCCTTTTCCAGAGTGTACCCTCTATTGACTCGCTTAGTTCCTTTACCAACCTGGGATCATCTTCAATGGCAGATAACAAAAAGTAGAGTGAAAGTCTAGTGGACTATATCTTACAGGTTGTTTTGCTCGACCAAAACTTCTGACAATTAGAGTATATTGTTCAACCTCTTTGTCAGACTCAATCGAATCGTCTAAATCCAATTTTTCGTAGTTCATTTCAAACTTCTTCTTTTATGGTTCATTTTCTCTTCTGACCTCTTTAACCCTGTGAGTACCTCTGACTTCTCTAAAGATCACATCTCTACTATAAACTGCCTTCCTTATAACTAGATTCCACAGCTTATACCCCTTCACTCCATCCTTATACCTGATGAAGATGCATTTCTCATACTTGTTGTGGAGTTTGCTTCCTTTTTGCTTTGGGGCATGCATAAAGGCATCACACCCAAAGACTCTGAGATGTGCAAAAGAGGGCTTCTTATCGGCCCATGCCTCATATGGAGTCTTGTCGAGCAGATTCATTAATGGCGACCTGTTCACCAAGTAACATGCTATGTCGACTACTTTTGCCCAAAGTTCTTGTATTGTACTTGCACCACTGAGCATGCTCTTCACTTTCTCCATCAACATTCTATTAATTCTTTCAACAACTCTGTTTTGTTGAGGCCTATATGGAGTTGTGCTTTGTTAAGTTATATCATATTGTTTGCAAAATCGGTTGAATGCCTTACCACAGAATTCTCCTCCATTATCAGTTCTCAACAACTTGATCTTTTTGCTAGTTTGATTTTCTACGAGAGCCTTGAACTTTTGAAATTTCTCAAAGACCTCATATTTCTTCCTCAAAAAATACAACCATATCATTATGGATAAATAATCTATGAAAGAGAGGTAACCGTAATACTGTGATCCTCCTGGTGTAGGATTGGTACTGGTCCAAACACATCACTATGTATTAACTCTAGTATTTCCTTAGCCCTAGTAACCCCAAATGAGAAACTTTTATGACTTCGTTTACCATAAATGCAATGTTCATAGAAGTCTACTTCTTAAGAACGATCAGAGACCTTTGACCATGCCTTTGTTATGCATAAGCATGAAGTCCTTTCTCACCACTGTGTCCCATCCATTAATGCCACAACATGGTTGAGTCAACTAGAGATGTGGATATATTGTCGAATTCACGAAAGACTGTAGTCACACATCCATTGGTGTTGTTTGTTCTTCCCAATAGCTTGTACATTGTTCCAGTTTGAACTCCTCTCCTCAGTACCATTGCTCCTTGCACCATCTTACACGTATCTTTCTCAAATACAGACTGCACACTTGCATTCCCCATCTAACAGACAAAAATCAAGTTTCGAGCCAAACCTGGAATATGTAGCACACCTAAGAGAGTTCCTCTTTTTCCATATTTTAATAACAGTCTAACTTTACCTCATCCAACAATCATGGTCAATGAATCATATCCTAGCAGAATGTCACCGATGTCAAGCTTCTCATATTCACAGAACCATTCTTTGTGTGGTGTCATATGAAATGATGCATTGGAGTCAATCAACCAAGAATCATGATTTGACTCTGTACTTTTTGAGGCCAAATACACATCCCCTTTTTCTTCAGTCGAAGGCTTAATTCCAGTCGATTGTGCTTTCTCAGATCCTTTGCTCTTCTCAACTTCCATCGACTTACAATCTCACTTATAATGCCAGACTTTTCTACATTGCCATCATTTTCTCGTAGTCGAACCAAGGGATTTAGATCCGGTCTTAGATCTACACCTTGACTTTGATCTTCTACCGAAGGATTTTCCTTTTCCTCTGTTGACAAGTCATCCTCTCACCATCAAGGCGTCGTGGGTTGATCCTTCCATGTTCTTTCGTCTCATCTCCTCTAACAACAGAGATGCAACCACATCATCGATCTTCAATGTGGTATTATTGCTTCCATTAGCCATGACCAAACTATCCCATGAGTTTGGAAAAGAACCCAACACACTACAACATTTCTCCTCCTCTGTCATTTTAATATCTACCAACAACAACTGACTAAATACAATGTTGCATTCAAACGTTCTGTAACGCTCTATAATATCTGTATCCGGATATTCTCAAGGATTACTCAAGTGAATAATCAACCAATGGAAAATAACTCCATATTGAAGATATAAAATGAATATTGAAGAAGAATGATGATGAAAGATTAAAGTGAGTGCCATATATATATTAATCGTAAAGGCACTTTGGATACATGCGTCCTTTTAGAATAGTTTACTAATAAGTATTTATGTGTTATTAATATTAACATTTTTATGTTTTATTTATATTACATTTATTCTTATATTTTATTTATATTATACTAATGTTTATTTATATTTATAACATTGCCTTCCTCTTCAAAGATGCTTTGTCCTCAAAGCAATATTGAAGAATCTTCCTCGTCTTTACCTTTGGCTTTGGTGTATATTTTGTCTTAATTGTGGCTACATGATGATATGAGCTAGTAAGTGTTGAGCACAACTTCCGAAATGAAAAAGGATTGATCCATCCTAATTCGATTTTTTTCTAAGTGTTGCACTTCCACGATAGGGTGACGTCTTGGAGTTCATTTGCGGTAGTATACATATTTTTTGTCACTTGTCTTCCACTTTCACGATGTTGTCCGCCGATTGCACACCAGCAACAGAAATCTTCTGAAACTTGTCTCCTCACTTGAGAAAGTGGGAGAGGTGTGACCTTGGGAGCAAGCACAGAGCTAGGTACTATCACCTACTCCTAGCTCCTCTGTTTAGGCTAACTTCTAACGAAGCCAAAGGGGGTAGTCCCCAACAAATAGTTTCTATGGCTCAATGTAGTTAAAGTGTTTTAATTGGTTACGGATGCGAATGGGTGTTGTTTAGAAGTTTTTGTGATTAAATGTGTTTGTTTATTATGAATTCAAAACATAAGACAAAGCAATCCACATTGCAAGAATTAAAAGATAGACAATAATTCAAGACTTTATAAAATAATGATGCATTCACAAATAAAAATTTAAATATGCTAAAGACAAGTGATCCAGATATAACAATAAAGCATAGATTAATAGACCAATGCCTTTATGGAGTTAAAGCTCTGCAATGCCTTTAAGAAATAAATCCAAGTCCTGAAATAAAGCTAGTGGATGTAACGTTGTGCAAGTGCTCTTGGTATATTTTAAGTATTTTGAATGATCTTGCTTATGGTGTCAGCGAAGGGTTTTTCAAGAGCCGGAAAAATGTTCCAAATTTAATCTGTTGGAGACATGACGGCCCACCCAGTATCCCAGGCTGGTATCGCGAAGATTGACCAACTAGCTGAGAAGCTTAGACAGCGGGGAGTTCCGACACCTCTACTAAGAAGAACTTAGGAAATTTTCTACAACACTGGTGCGTTGGTTATGGGTTTAAGTTTTATTATGTTTGTTTTATGCGAACTTAGCAAGTCCGTTCACCATTCTGAGTACGAGCCCAACCCGAAAGTCGGCAGAGCATACTAGGTGAAGGATAATCAATGAAGTTAATTAATTATGGGAATGTGAGTTACAAATTTTAATTAAGTAGATTAATTAAAACTCTCCGACAAAGAGCGCTCTTGACCTTGTCCTATGACACAGGTTCGAGAGACTTAATTAAACTAAATGCCTAATGCAAGGAAAATGCAAACTAGCTATGCTCTCCGATAGAGAGTGCTCTTGACTTAGGTTATTGCAAGTTCAAGAGACTTAGTTAATTAATTGATTAAATTTAAGAAAAATAAAAAAAGAGCTAATCTACCCGAGAGTCTCTTTCAGGTTTTTAGGCCCTAACGAGAGAGCATGGGGGTAAGTAAACAAAACAAAACAAAAGAAAAACAAAGCAACTCTTCGATAGAGAGCATTCTTGATCCACAAAGTGAGATTCAAGAGATTTTGCTAATTTTTAGGGTTTTTTGCAATATTATATCAAAAAGGTAAGCAAAACTTTGAACTAGCTAAGTGAATAAATAAGGAAACTTTTTATCTTTTCTACTTTATGAAAGATAAACTAATCAACTATAAACTATGTAACTTCAATGAAAAACAAAATTCTAACAATTTGAAACTATTCTATCCTATTCTAATTTTAACAAATTATGAAACAAAGCATGAAAATGAGGAGACGATACAAGCTTCCCCCAAATGGGGGAAGAGGGGTGTGGGAGCCGTAATCCCACTTGCTCTTTATTAATCTGTTTACAATGCTTTCCTTTGATGCATTTTTTGCTTCTTTTCTTATTCCTGGAAGGTCTTTGGAGCAAGTTGCAGAAATGAGAAAGAAGAAAAGGGAATTTATGGGTCTTTTTAGGCTTGATTCTTCAAAATTTCGCCAACATTTCCGTTGTAGCTGTCACAGAAGTAAAAAATCAGCAAACATATATTACTAAAAGATGGTAGGAAAGACAATGCAAAAAAACTATAAAAAATTTGGAAAAATTTTATATTCGGAAAAAATTTTGAAATTTTGCATGCAAAGCACAAATTTTCCCTAGATCTAATGAAAGAAACTAGATCTAACAAAGCCCTAAACACAGATCTGAATAATGAGTATTGAAAGCTTGGATCTATTTCATGAGCAAATGCAAAAAAAATTTAAAAGAAGGGTAGAGAAAGAAGTTTCTTGTGGATGGAACACAAGAGATGGAGGAAGACTCCGACTTTCTTTCGAATGGGAAGAACACGATCCTTGTAGGCCCTACAATCACAAAGTGTTAAACAACCGGTTGCTTGAAGCTTGGGCTAGATGTAGCTGAACTCACACCCTTCTTCAACCTGTGAACTCTGCTAATACCAAAACTCAGATATAAGTGAGATCATATACATGAAAAGTATGCTAAGATAGTTCAATCAAGATCAATATTACGTATAACTAACTACTCATATTCATCAAGATTATAACCTACTTTGCATAAATAGTTGATTTGAAACTACAAACAACTATTCTACCGTGCCAACAGTGGCCCTCTTGAGCTTAACAAATAAACTGATCTCATTCAAGTAAAAAGGAGTAACGGGTTAGAAGCAGTATCACCTCAACCACGAAACATTCACCACATGCAAAGAGAGATGGACCTCCAAAGTCGAAATTCTTATTAATCAAAAGCAAGCAAAGCTTGATACAATTTTTACAGAGTAACTCTAGCATAAAAGTTCCATCCTAATAGAGCTAAAGGAGCCTCTATTTATACAATGAGAGAAAGCCTAAACCCTAAACCACACCACACAGGGAGGGCACAATACCTAGCTTCATAGCCACGTGAGAGAGCCAAAACCTAAGATAATGAGGCAAGGAGTGAGGGGAGGCCTCCACCTAGGCAAGGCGCCCCCACTCCAACCCTAACCAACCAAATCCCATGCCATATTAGCCCACCCTCATCAAAAACGTGAGTCTCCAAGGCTGGGGCGTGAAGGAAGAAAAGAGCACATGTTTTAGGTTAGGGAAGTAGGCGTGAAGGCTTAAGGAGGCTTGTGCTAGGTTTGGAGGAGCCAAAACTTAGTAGCCATGGACACATGTCAATGCTCAACCTCGAATGAATCAACGAACCAATAGATAGGCTCCACATCACCCAAACGTGGTCATCACTGAAGGAGGCAAATTTGCCAAGTGAATGATAACTCAATGCTCACTGAATGCTCACTGAAGCCGAGTTCTGTTAACTCCAATCATCATTAATGCCCGATGTCATGTCATTCTGCATTTCATTTCGCTGAATTCGGATTAATTTGGAGAGATTTGGATTTTCTCCAAAATAATCATTTTTTATTATTTAATCAATAATTTCCCCAAAACTGACTTTTTTGAGAAATTATGCATTATGTGGCTGAATGATGATCTGAAACTTGGAGTTGGTTGGCTAGCTAATCACGAATGATTTTTGGCTTAAGGTTAGAGCCTTCAATCACTGCAAACGGACCCCAGATGGCTAACTTATTACAAATTGAATTTTTCCATTTAAATTATGGAAAATTTAATTAAAAAAAAATTGACGCGTCCGGTAAAAAAAATTCAGAATTTTTTCTGAGGGTCCTAGTGACTTAGGACATGACCATAGTCTATTCTAATAATGTCTAGTAGGTTTATACATACTCAGTTGGGCTCTAATAACCCCCCAAGGCCCAGAATTCAAAATCGGGCATTCCAGCTTTGGAGGAAGCGGGAGAAAACCTCGTCAATTATACTCGGCTATAGGAAAAGCATAATTGTTAAGGGCAAAAAACTCACTGGAATACCTTAGTTGAAATTCTACGTCTTAGGAGACCGAACCACTCAGAACACCCTACTAACACATTTTATTACAAACCCCGTGGGGCCATGGTCATAATTATTCAAAACAAAAACTGGCTAGGCACAAAGGTGGATCATCTGATACACTGGAAACAAACATTTAGCATGTTTGTCAAATGGCGGCTCCTCAGCTAATCCAACTATGGTACAAATATGTGGGCAACATCTGGCTCCAACTGTGGGACGGGTACTCGCTAGATCTATTGATCAAAGAGAGTGCCTGAGAATCCAGGAATCTCCGGTACCTGCATGTAAACAGAAGTGTCTTAGTCCCATGTATATGATAAAAAATATGCCATGATGAAATACCAGAAAAAAAAAAAAAATATATATATAT
>LPNX011106205.1:42473-134158 GCA_001517045.1 Pseudotsuga menziesii
ATTTTCCATGCTTCCCAGGCTTCTCCCTTCTCTTATCCCATAAGAGAACAGTATCCCCTATTTGGAAAGATCTTGGCCTAGCTGACTTATCAAAAGTGCCCTTCATGCTTTCTTGATGTCTGAGTGACTGATCAAGGGCAGCTCTTCTAGATTCATCCAACTCTATGATCTGATTGATCCTCTGCTCCATTTCTGATTGTTCTGTGGCATATTCACTTAACATTCTGAAGATCGGAATTTGCATGCTGACCGAAAGAGTGGCTGTGAGTCCATACACTAACTCAAAAGGGGATTTCCCAGTTGAGTTCTTCTTGGTAATCCTATCCGCCCACACATCATACTTAATCTTGCTATCCCATGATCTTTTATTATCACCTACAGTTTTCTTAAGGATAGTCATTAGGTTTTTATTTGTGGACTCGGCCAGTCCATTGCCATGTGGGTAATAATCAGATGAGTGGGATAGGATAATGCCATATTTAAAACAGAGATCATTTACTTTTTCGGAACTGAAAGCCTTGGCATTATCGGTTGTTATTTTTAGGGGAGTTCCGTATCTGGTGATGATTCTTTCCTCGATGAAATCTATAACAACCTTCTCCGTGGCATTTTTAGTGGGTATGGCCTCTACCCATTTGGTGAAATAATCGGTTGTCGTAAGGATCCAACAAAAACCATTGCTAAAGTTATCCTTAAATTTGCCGATAAAATCAAGCCCCCATTGCTGAAAGGGGGCAAGAACCACAACAGGTGTCAGGGGGAGCCCAACCAAAATCTACTTCCCAGTGAAAAGCTGACACTCTTGGCAACACTTGACATGTTTATGAACATCTGCGAAAATGGTGGGCCAATAATATCCAGCTCTCAAAATCTTGTGGGCATTTGTGTTTGCTGCATAATGACCTCCACAAAATCCTAAGTGAAATTCCGCCAAGATTTTCTTGGAATCTTGTTCGTTTATGCACCTAAGTATGATACCATCTTGGGTAAGGCAATACCTAGCAGTCTTAAGTCTCAAAGCCCTACGCTTGTGACCTTTGAGATGATCCGGGCAAGTGAGACGGAGAAGGAAGAAAATGATATCGGAATACCAATGATTGTCAAGCTCTTGAAGGGCAGGAGTCATGGCTGACTGAGGAGCATTATTTCCGGCAATCATTTCAATAGCTTCTTCATTCTTTTGGGTAAGCATTTTGGCAAGGCCCTGACCTTTGATTAATTTAGTAGGCTTTATTTCAAGGTCATACTCCTGGATTTTGGACACCCATGTGCCCCTTACTCCTAAGTAATCTTGTTGAGACAGGATGTCTTTCACTGCAGTGTGGGGAACATATCCAATAACTTTAGAATACCCAATATAGGTCCTGAAATGTTTTAAATACTTAACTAAGGCATAAGCCTGCTTTTCCATGATGGTATACTTTAATTTGGAGTTCTGCAAGGCTCTACTCATGAATGCTATAGGTTGCTTGAACCCTTTGAAGTTCTTTTGGAGCAACACACCAACAATAGTGTCTTCTGAAGTAAAGGAAAAGATCATGAAATCTTTCGTGTAATCCGGGCTGACTAAGACTGGAGACCTGGTAATGGCATTCTTTACAGAATCAAAGGCTTCCCTTCCTTCACTAGTCCACACAAACTTGGCATTTTTCTTGAGTCAGGCCTGCATAGGTTTCATTAATTCGGCCAAGTTAGGAATAAATCTTCTGATAAAATTTATATGACCATTGAAGGATTGGAGGGCTTTCACATTCTTAGGAAGGGGAATCTTTTTTATAGCCTCTATTCTTTCAGGGTCAATCTTGACACCGTCTTTATTGATAATGTGTCCTAAGAGTTTTCCCTCTTCTATGCCCAAAACTGACTTTAGCCGGATTCAAAGAAATGCCATACTTTTTACATCGCTCAAAAATTTGCCTGAGATGACCAACATGGCTGGATCTTTCTTTCGAAAATACAGTGAGATCATCTTGATAGATCTCAATGATTTTACCAATCAACTCCTTAAAAGCATAATCCATGGCCCTTTGGAAAGTAGCTCCTGCATTTAAAAGGCCAAAGGGCATTCTCAGATATTCAAAAGTGCCCCAAGGAGTTGTGAAAGTGGTTTTATGCCTATCTTATTTTTGAATGGCCACCTGATTATAACCAGAAAAACCATCTAGCATTGACATCATGCTTGATCCAGTGACCCGTTGGAGGAGGGTCTCCATGTTGGGGAGGGGGTAATTGTCCTTCTGACATGCTATGTTTAGATTTCTCAAATCTATACATATCCTTAAACTCCCATTCTTTTTTCTAACTAATACCAAGTTAGAACACCACGTTGAATGTCTTGTAGCCTGTAGGAGCTATTATTCCTGCTGCTAACATTTTTTCTAACTCCTTTTTAATGATTGGTGCTAACTTAGTATTTATTTGCCTAAGTTTTTGTCTGAAAGGCTTGCCCTTTTGACACTCTGGTTCCAAGGGAATGGTATGTTGAAAGACATCTTCCCTATATGCTTTGATTTCGTCATAAGTAAAGGCAAATACATCCCTATACTCTTTGACCAAGTTTATAAGGTTGTTCCCTTCTTTTTCGGAAGTACCTTTTCCAATTTTTATTATTTTAGGTTCCGTTTCCGTCCCAATGTTGATTTCAATGTAATCCCCCGGTTTCATTTGCTCAACATTACTCTTTTTTTTGTCCTGTCTGTCAAAGATGTTTTCTAAGGCAACTAGACCACGTGGGACAAGATTATTAAACTGGCCGCCTTTTCATCCTGATCATTTACTTTAAAGTTTAGGAATTCATCAACATTATGAATAAATCTCAAACTTTGCTCATCATCTTTGAAGACCTGCCAATGCTCTACAATATCAGGAACAGAAGGTCTAAAGTTAATCTCTAAAGGACAATCCCCCTCTAACATCTCATCTAATGGCTGAAGAGTTGACGCTGAAACTACAAGCTTATCAGAGGCACTATTCTGATCTCTAGGGATTGCTTCTATATTAAGGGCATCGAAGAATTCCATTGTATCCCAGAATGCATTTCTATACTTTTTAAGTCTTTGACACTTACATGCAAACTGACCCTTAACCTGTTGGACAATTAAGTCAGAATCCCCTTTAATACTAAGCAACTTGATACCCATGTCCTTGGCAATCTCAATGCCTAGTAGAAGTGCCTCATACTCCATCGCATTGTTCGTTGCTTCAAATTCAATCTGAAAGCAAAGTTGAAAACCTTACTCTCTGGTGAAATAATGACAACACCAGCCCCCTTGCATGTTCTAGAGTAAGCACCATCAAAATTCATCCTCCATAATTCACTAAGTTTTTCATTTTTTATTTCTTCTTGGAGGGGTTCCAAGAAGGTGGAGTTGATTTGATAGGTCCCATGTTCATCAGTGTGGTAAGCATACTCATTCAATGGTCTTTGAGGGTTTTCAACATGGTGTCTTTTTTCCTTTTCAGAATACAATTTTACAAGTGAAAACTCCGATGCTGGTACGGTGGCATAGGTCCAATCCATTTGAATTGATCCTCCCAAAATGGCACCCCATTTCCTAGAAAGCAACATCCCCCACCTGTCTGGCACATCAATAACAAGGATGTCCATGGTGATCTGGATATTTGGATACTTAGCCAATTTAACTAACTGATTCTCAATCATCCCTTCAACTTTAACCGATCTAGAGTCCATGGCACATACATTTTGGTATGGCCTTATAGTTCTTAAGTCAAGCTGCTGCATGACTTTTTTGGTTATGATGCTGGAACTAGATCCTGAGTCTAACACACAATTGTGTAGAAAAAGATCACCCATCATCAATGATACATAAAAAGGGGGATGATCTTCTTTTCTTGGGTCCCTAGTATGTAGAAGTATAGGTGGATCGGCAGACATTATTTGAGGTTTGCTCCACGATATCAGAAAAAGTGACCTTCTTAGGGGTAGGGGGCTTTACAGGATTTAAAGGGCTTTCTTCCATTTTGAGGATCAACATTACTTGTAGGATCTAGGATTTTCAAGAGTCTCTCTCTTTGGCCAGGGATTTTGCATAATTCAAGGACTGGAACAGGAACTTTTGTATTTGCTAGCCAATTACCTAAGTCAAAACTTAAATCAACAATTTATTTAGTTTCTACTTCTTTGGGAGGATTAGGAGTTGTTACCTTGGGAATATTTTGTGCAGAAGACCCCTCTCTTGCTTTTCTTTGATAAGTTATTCCTTTGAAGTTTTGAGTGTTGTTGATCTGCTCGGCTGAAGGCATCTCACCATAGTATTGAGTTAAGTTGTTAACTTTCTTTTCATAACAATTGGCCTTTGGCCAATTTCCTATGGAGATGCTAGGGATGTCATCTATGTTATTGATATAATCATGCTCGCTTGTTGACGTACTAGGACCACAACCTTCAGGGTGACCATGCTCTTGAACATAGCACGCATAGTGGCAACCAGATTCCTCATGGAAATCTCTGCAAGCTCTGCAAAATGGCTTATACTGCTCAACCATGTTATAGCAGCCTCTCGCTGATGAGGAGGCCTCTACTCATGGTTGGGAGGCTTTCTTTGCCAAGTTGGCTTGGTAGGAAAGGTTCTTTCCACTGTTATCACCCTGTTCTGTATCTCCTTTATCTGCGCTAAGTGTTTATGTTCTGCTTCCTCCATGTTTTTCTTCATTTCCCTTTTTATTTCAATCATCTGCTTTTCATAGGCATCCTACATAGCTGATAAAGGATCCTTATCTTTAGGTTCATTAATTTTCAACGATGTTGAAGACCTTGAATAACCCTGGAGGTTGGATTCACCTGATGACTACATGTTCAAGTCAATTTTAATTGCCATTTCTTGAGCTTGGACCAAGTTAGCAGGCTCCTTGTCTCTTATCTGGTATTGCATTTTGCCACTAAGTGCCTCAATGTAATAGACCAGAATGGTTGGTGCAGTTGGGGCATAAGCAGTAGGGATAGCTTTTGACAATTCGGTGAATCTAGTATTGAACTCATCCATCATTTCAGTATCCTTCTTTTTTATATTGGTCAGAGTTGCAAGTTGATGCCGAGGTTCTTTCTTTTCACCAAACTTATCGGTGAAAGAGGCTTTGAAAGCAGCTAGAGTATCAAAAGCATTGTCTGGTAAATTGTTATACCAGTCGCCGGTTTTTCCATCCAAAGATAGAGCAAATAATTTCATGTAGACATCATCATGTTGGCTTACAGGATCACTGACATAGGCAATGATGCATCTAGAAAAGTTCCTGAGGTGCATGGCAGAAGTTGTGGCATCAGTGCCGGTATACATCGGGAGTTTCTCGATAGCTTTGTATGGGAGACGATGAGGTTGACCTGCTATCTGAGAAAAGTCGAGTTGAGTAAAATACTCTCACCCATTATGTCGAAAACACTAGTGTTAATGTTTTCTTGAGAATTAGTTTCTAGAAATAAACTATGGATGTCCGACAAAGACTAAGATCCAAGATCTTCAAGGATCCTACGAGAAGCAAGTTTATTTAGCCTCCTCCTATAAACCTTTTCAAGTTCAGGGATAAAACTAAGTAAACCTTCAAAGTTTCTTCTGGTTGAATACCTTGATAAAATTAAAGACAGTAGAGTCGCCAAATGGATTTCAAGTCTAAGATCAGCGAGGTGATTAAACTAAAAATCTATCAAAAAAGGTAAAGACTAGAAAAAACTAAAGTCGTCCAAGACCAACAAATTTGTCCCCGGCAACGGCGCCAAAAGATGTTGTCCGCTGATTGCACACCAGCAACAGAAATCTTCCGAAAGTTGTCTCCTCACTTGAGAAAGTGGGAGAGGTGTGACCTTGGGGGCAAGCACAGAGCTAGGTATTGTCACCTACTCCTAGCTCCTCCGTTTAAGCTAACTCCTAACGAAGCTAAGGGGGGTAGTCCCTAACAAAGAGTTTCTATCGCTCAATGTAGTTAAAGTGTTTTAATTGGTTACAGATGCGGATGGGTGTTGTTTAGGAGTTTTTGTGATTAAATGTGTTTGTTTATTATGAATTTGAAACATAAGACAAAGCAATCCACGTTGCAAGAATTAAAAGATAGACAATAATTCAAGACTTTATAAAATAATGATGCATTCACAGATAAAAATTTAAATATGCCAAAGACAAGTGATCCAGATATAGCAATAAAGCATAGATTAATAGACCAGTGCCTTTATGGAGTCTGTTATCACTAAAGTTGAACCTCGACTACTAGGGTCAAGCTTAGAGAAATCTTAAATTGATTTAATGGATAACTGGAAAATGAACTTATGGAATTTGGTGGTAGGTAAGACTTACTACAGAAATCAAGCTAGATTTGAAAGCAAATACTGAACAGCAGTATATATATCACAATCAAGATTGATAAGACAAAGCTATGAGTATGAATTTATGAAAGATATGAACCAGGGTCTGCATATAGTACTTAAGGATAACTTCACATTAATCGTGAGAATCTAGCAATGGATTAATAAGACCATACACCTGACAAAATCACAACACATGAAATTCAATTATTAAAATAGAAAGGCGGCTCATATGAACATAATCATTTCAAAGCAGCTAACAAAAAACAGAATGCATACATGCTCCTACCACCCCAGTATTAGAATCTTCAAATCTTGCCTCAGCCCTCTAAGCTGGTACCTCCTCCCCTTTGCAATTTCTAATCCTGTCTTTTATAATATTACATTACCATTTTTAAGGATTGAACAATCCTCCCCAAAAGATGCTCTGTTGCAAAAATAAAGACAATCTCGAGCTCCCTGGCAGGAAATCTCGAGAAGATAGCTCAATTGTCAGCTATTAATACCAAGTGTCCCTTTACCAAATATTTGACTGTCACCTCATCACCAATCGCCCTCAAAATCTGTAACGGGCAAGAAATCTGGAACTGAATGTTTGCAGAACTCGTTCTAATTCTCTATCTCGCAATACTCTGCCATCTAGCTGAAGTATTTGATGTGGATGCACCAAAGTTTCCTATAATTTTAGTGATCTCAAACTTTCAATCTTGTTTCCAACGGATTCTGGACGCATTGCTAGGTGTGTGTGAGTGGTCGAATGCCACCTTAACACGGGACAGCAGAAATCACTAAGTCAAATCAAACACGATACCCATAACGGCAGCCACCGAAATAAAGACCTGCTATCTCAATCTTTGAACATTTAGCATTTTTTCATTACATAAGTATTCAATGGAGCTATCAATATTTAAACAACAAATGTGATATGATTTTGATGTTACTACCAGGCATTTTCAATAAATTGTCTTGTTTCTTGATCAGTGACCTTTTCCAACGCTGCAGGCCCTACACCAGAACTCTTTGGAAAAGGATTAGTTACATATTGTTGTCATTACACTTATACTTGATTGGATGGTTACATATGAATGATGGTGAATGGTGGTTGTTGTCACGTATATACTAGCTGGGCTACTCTTGTTCCTAAGCAGTACTGAGTAGTTCTTTGAGCCAGTCTTGTACTATGAGATCAGCAGATGATGAGCCACCAGTTGATGATCTCCCACTTCCTACAGATCAGAGCATCCAAATTGACCAGTTCTATGCCATGACTGAGCCTCATGACCCTAGATTCGATGACTGAGTTAGCCATTTTTTCATGACCAAAAGCAGAGATTATTACAATGCCCATGATATGTAGCAACAACAGTTATTTCAGTGATCCTTAGATTTGTTTCAGATCCAGTGTAGGTATATGACCCAGGTGATATTATGGTTTTGTGCATATGGACTTTGATGTTGCTCTGTTGTCTATTTTAACAGTGAGACTTGGTTGATAACAGTTATACGTTGGCGATACTTTATTTTGGTTTTACTTGGAATCTAAAGTATAAATGATTTAGTTGTTATGTCCAAGAGATTCCTCTATATACTCATTGGCCTTGCCCTACTTGTAGTATGGATTTGGTCATTTCCCTTTAGGGACACAGCTTGCTAGTCTTGGCACCATCTTCACTGTCTTCGTCCATCCGCTGCCTTCCCTTGTTGTTGATTAACTTTGGCTTGTAACTTGACTAGTAACATCTAGGATTTCCCCCACCTTCACCTCTATGTTGGAATAGGTGTCCATGTCTAAATTGTGTCTCGATGTTGGTTTATGTGATGCTTGTCACAGGGATGGTCTACCTCTAGGTCTTGAACAAAAGTAGTCTTACCAAAGAGTGTCTTTAGACACTAAGGCATCAGAGCTTAAAGTTATTCTAAATGGATGCCCTACAGCAAAACAAAAGTGTCTAAAGACACTATTGCAAAAAAAGTATAAATGTTATAAAATAGTCAGTAGCCAAAGGATGAGCACTCATCCATTGTATGATGTACAGCTCATTTTGACCCCATAAGGGCAACAGGGTGAGGCAAACCCATCGAGGCTATGGATGCTCACTGGAAGCAGGGCTAGGCCTTAGTCATTTTCTGGAGTCCAGAAGGTTTTCCAGGGCACCTGCCTTTGTAGGATGGCTATTACCTTGTGTAAAAGTGAAATAAATGTCCTAAAAGCTTATTGCTAGAGGATAAGCACTCATTCATTGTATAATGTATGACTCATTTTCCCCCACAAGGCAACAGGGTGGCACTGGCCCCCAAAGATCATATCTTTGTCATTTTCTAGAAGCCCATAAGGCTTACCAAACACCTGCCTCTAGAGGTTAACTAGTGTATATTGTTGTGCAAATGAATTGCTAAAAAGGTTACTTGTTTAGAGTCTAGTGGAGCCTTCTCATCATTCCACCCATTTGTGAGACATAGCCATTCCCTATTGTTCACCTAGTCCAACTTATGTGTTGTGTGGATTCCCTTGTCCTTTAGCCTAGATGCTTACAGTGTCGAGTGTTAAGTGATCCCCTTGGCCTTCCCTGGTTTCATTCACCTTCACCCTTGAATAGCAAAATGGCTAAATCTATAAATGAGTATACACTAGAGGTTATTGTTTAAAGCAGATGATCATTTAGATTTAGATTATTTATATATATGTATTGTGGCTATACTCGCCGAGAGAAGCTATTTGTACTTGAGTCTCATTGTTAGAGCATGCATGTCCATTTGTACCTTGCAGTAACAGAGTTGGCACTTGGGTCATCATTTGATCAAATTTGACCTAGTCAACCCAGTGTTGACCAAGCCAAGAGCAGGGTCCAAGATGAGTTTTAGACCAATGGTTGTGGGATGATGATTATTTATGGTCTATTAGTGTCCATTAGACATATTCATGCTTCAGATGGTGGTTCACTGTGATGGCTTGTCTAATTTTTTATGATTATCAACATTTACAAGCTTTATTATTATTATGGTTCTGACATGAATGGGGCCTCTGACGTGCCTTTGTGATGGACATATGGTGTATGAGTACTCATTCCCAGTTGATTTGGACATTCTGTGTCCATTAGTGCAGTCGGTTTTCAATTTCGGACAATTACAGGAGAGATAGGTCTTTCAAGTATTTTGTAATAGTGTAGCCCTAGGAAATTAAAAAAAAAACACAATGCAAATGATGGTGAGTACTCCTAGGGCGCGAGAGGGAATCATGGGGTACAGCCAGTCGATTGTACCATATTGCTATGGTTCCAGACCGATCTGCGTTGTCAATTGGCTTTAGTTTTTGGTCCTCGGTGAGATATTGGTAGTTTTATGTTCCCAAGGCAGCATTTTGATGATAAAAAATGGCTAATGAGGAAATCGAATTTGGGCAAATGAACCAAGGAAATGGCTTGGAATTGGTTCGAGGCACAATATTTGGGTCACCTTCATCATCCGGCATCAGATTCACTCTACATGGGGTCCACACGTCCTTGATTTCTTCAATTTGAGGGCATTTTGATGTATTTTTAAGGGGGACGTCCTAGTGATTTTGATCACTTCATGATATTATTGGCCATCACACCTTGTTATTATGCCAGGTGGCCATGCTAGTGAAGGATGTTATAACCTCCTAGCCCCACCATGGCTATCTTATAATTATTTGTCATTTTTATGTGGTGCTCCCCCTCCTTGGGCATTTTTAGTGATGCGCCCCCCTCTATCATTGAGTTGATCCGTGTATGATGTTTCCGGCTAATATTAGCCGTAGATTAGATTGATCTTATCTTATGATCTTGACCCTTGAACTTTTTGGATCTAGGTTTTATGTACTTAAGAGATATATATATTGAGATGCTCTCTCATTTGTAAAGGGACTTTTGCTTCTGAGAATATTGAATACAATAAAACTTTTGCAAAAACTCTTGGAAGCTTTGTGAATGTACTTGGATGTGATTATTATGCCTCTTGCTTAGACATTTCAATGGATCTTGCATGCAAACATTATTTTTCTGTGGAGGTCGTACTGATCTTTTGCAGCGTAGCAAATTGGTTGGAGGAGATTGCTAAGGCGTCTTGCGTCATCTTCCGGGCAAATCGTTTCATCTTCAGGGAGATTTTCAATTGTTACTTTGTGCATTGAATTTTTCTTCGTAGCTTCTCTTTTTCATCCGTGAACAAATCTCAATTCGATAGTTTGATTTTGTAGGTGGAGAAGACGAGCGCACCCACCTTCACTAGGCGTTTTTCTCTTGTTTCTTGCCGGATATCGCTCGAAAATGTAACTAAGTGGAAGGATCATCGACATATAAGTGGCCGCAAGTATTTTCAGGGACGGTCTACAAGGTTAGTAATGTTTTTTTCATTATTTTCATCCAATTGCCAAAGAAAACCCTTTCTTTCAAACCCTAGTTTTGTAGATCTGAAAGATCCGGTGAGGTTTTTATGACGACCATCAAAACCCACTTGGAGATTATTGAATAAACCCTGTATCTCAAATTTCATATAAATCCGACTCCATTTGTGTAATACCCCGGTCTTGACCCCGTTTGCATTAAAAGATACATGATGTATATATTGTAATTGATCGTGGTGTGGAGCTAAAGGCAAAATCCCCACCATCGATTTGGTTGTGTTATGTTTCGACAATAAGGATCGTTGCCGATGGTATATCGTGCTATCCGGCACATTATAGTTTGGCATCATGTAAATATGCACTCTAATTAAATGAACCCACAACCTGCTACGACGGTGCAACGATAATGTAAAGGGCATGATTTTCCTAAGGATAAGGGGGGGAAATTATTGAGCCTTGATCCTGTGGGAAAAGCCATGTGTCAACCACCCATTTTAAAACTCCTGTTGTTAGTTGGGGGCAGTTAACGCTGGGTAGTGGTGGATGGCAGGCTTGTTCCCACGCACACTCCACTAGCTGGGTCATTCCTTTACGTGGGCAGGAAAAACCTCCAGGAGACGCTTCCACTCTCCCACTCTCCGTCGTTCTGTTCATTCGCACGCACGAGAATTCTTCACTGTCCATCTCACGCAGAGACGTTCTATTCTCTCACGCACCGATTGGGATTCTTCATCGTTTCCACACACAGAGCTGGGAAAAAACGATTACTGTCACCCACAATTTTCCGGGTGGAGGAGCCATTTGCGTTTTTTGCGGGGGCGTATGTTTCCTTACCAATTTGGTGGCCTACGTATACGCTTTTCCTCTTGTCCATGCTGAGAGCCTGTTTTCTCTCCCATTTTGGGACTGTGTAATGTCCCCGTTGCTTCATTGTGAGATCGGGATGTTGTTCTTCCCCTGATTTGTGGGTTGTTGTCATTCTTCCCAAGATCTGTGGGTTGTTGTGGTTTCACCTACGCTTTGGGCTGTTGTGGGTTGTGAGTGAGTCGTTTTGGCCACGATAGGGCTAAGAACGACTCAGGAATTGATTTCCCCTATCCAAGCTATGAATCGCTTGTTTTACTGCAGGTATGCAGTGGTTGGTCTTCGAACTGTGTGGAGTGGGATTGAAGGCTGGGTATGCTTGAGAAACCTGGCGTTTGGGAGCCACACAGATAGAGTTAGATGGCTGGCTTTCTTCTCCACAACCCCTGAAGAGCACTGGAAGGGAAGTCAGGGCCTAAGGGACTGTGAAGCAGAGAAGGGACTGATTCTTGGTGTTGGGTGGGTGTAGGTGTCTTAGAAGTCAGGCTAGCTCTGGTGTAGGCGTCCTTAGCTCTTCCATGAGCTCACCAGCTTAGCATTCAGCTTCTCCCAGCTCCTTGATAGTCTGATAAACCCTACTGTGTCGGCTTGGTTGATTTGTGTACCTTGGCTATGTGTAAGCCTGCTTAGTCCCTTATTCCTTGGGGAATCATGCCTAGCTCGAGGGTGGCAGTGTTGCTGAGAGATTGATGAGCACACTGGCCTATGGTTGGGTGGAACGTTGCAACGACGTAGCTGGTTGCGGGACGAGTTCTTGATAAGATAAGTATTCTTGACTACCTCGTTTCTGCAATCATAATTGATGTTTAATGAATTATGGTGAACATGTTGAATGCTAAATGAATGTATGTTTGGTTCCGCTGTTTATGTGAAGGATTATGCATTTTAGCATGTTTTATGTTTTAAGCATTTTATTTCAGGATTTTATGTATGTTCATGTTCATGGGCGGTTTGCCCGGATGGTTAGTGTATGGTAGCGTCCTCTTCGCCGGTCGGAGAGTCGAGGACGTTACAGTGTGGTATCAGAGCTTACGTTGCAGCATGGGCCTGAATGGGCCGTGAAGATGCAGTGACAGAGCCATCGTTGCAGCATTGGGCCTCAGAGGGCCATATGAAACCAGTTAACAGAGGCAGGTTGCCCTCTGCCCAGAAGAAAAATGGAATGACAAAAAAAATCTTCAGAAAATTTCGTTGAAAGATTTTCTAAGTGCCGAGCGCGTTGGATCATCGAAGGACTAAGTGGGAAGCACCTCCGATACAGCGGGCAATTTAGTTGGAAGGCCACTCGACGAGGAACAGGCGAAATGAATTCACGAAATTTTTCTAAGTGTTTGGTCGTCGGCTCATCGGAAAACTTAGACGGATAAACCTCCGATGCAGACCCCGGCGGCGGCGAAAATTAGTTGAGTGAGTAGCCGACACCGCGGCGGAGATCTCCGGAAGACCGTCGAGCGTCGCCGAAGTTTAGTGGATGGCGCAGCCGATGAAGCGGCAAACGTTGACGGAAGAAAAAGGAAGTTTTCGCCGAAAAATAGATGATGAAGACGCCGCAATGTCGGGGGAAATTAGACGATAAGGGCGCCGACGCAAAGGAGAAAAGAGAATTTTCGGAAAATTCTCTAAGTAAGGAAATCGTCGGCAAAGTTTAGTTGATTGATCGGCGAGAATTAGTTGGTTGAGCCACCGAAATGTCGGCGAGAATTAGACGATGAAGCAGCCGATGCGACGGCGGACGTCGGCGGAAAATAGATGTTGAGGGTGCCGATACGTCGGCGGAAGAAAGGAGAAAGAGGAAAAAAATTTCCGAAAATTTTTCTAAGTATTGAGACCATCGACGATCGGCGAAGCCTAGTTGATTGGATCAGCGAAAGTTAGTGGGTGGGACCGCCGAAACGTCGGCCCCTTTTTGCCAGAAGGGTTTCCAATACCGTCGGTGGAAAATAGGTGAAGGCCGAGCCGCAGTTTCGGCAGAGATCTCCTGCATCAATACAAGGTAGCATTGAGTGGATATGCATTAAGAGATTTTATAAATCTTGTAGTTATGCATTGAATGGATGCATATGAAAAGTCTGAGTAAATTTTGTAAATATGCATACATAAGTGCGGGTGCAAATGTTGTGATGCATTGCATGAATGCATCGAGATAGTGCATGTGTTATTATGACTAACCAATGGCTGAAATGATGAATTGATGATAATTCTAGAATCCTTTCAAGAGTTGTTATGAATGCAGGATGGTAAGTGCATGAAGAGAATAGTCATGATCAATTGGCTGCCAGAAACGCCCTATGGAAGGGCAAGGTGGTGCAAATGATATGCCTATGAAGTAAGGAGTATCTAAACACTTCATTTAAATTGCATAAATGATGTGACTTTGCAATTTTAGTATGATAATGATTCACGTGAAGTAAATGAGTTTTGGTGATATTGATATGCTAACAGCTGGAAGTATTTGAATTCTATAATTCTGAAAATGCTTCAGTGATTGTTGCAGCAATAAAAAAGTTATATGCATCAAGACTTACACTTGTTTGGCTGATTGACGTTCAGGTTTTAGGTAGATTGGTTGGGGCATGGCAATATGGGTAAGACCATGTCAAAGACCGCAATCTACCATGTGAAAGAGCCAAACCTCATGAGAAGAGTCTCATGATTGTGAAAATAGTTTGTATGCAAAATGAGTTGTCAATTTGGACTTGTAAATTTCAGATTTGAGAAATTGTTGATAACTACTAATCATTGTTGGCTTGCGTAGAATTGTGTCAGGAGGACATGTTGTAAGTGGGTGTTCATGTTATGCTAGTAAGCATAAAATCATAATGGGCATAGTGGTGTTGCTTACAAGAGACCAACAAATGAGGATTACCTCATTGCTAAGCAAATCAATTTCTGTAGTAGACAGAGTTGCAAATTCATATTGAATTTAATTACTAATGCCATTGCTTGGTTATGGAACAATCAAATTTGGATTGTATTAATAGATACTGATTAACTGTTTGGCTACTTGATGAATGTCTCAGGGGTACACGCTGCAGGAAGACCATGTGTGATGGCCTGCAAGAGCCAAACTTCACGGGGAGGTTTTCCCCTATCTTGGAAATGGGTTTCGGGCGTGTTACCAACTTTTTTGTACCATAGTTGGGTTACCTGAGGAGCCACCGGTTGACAGACTTGTTCAAAATCTGATTCCAGTGTATCAGTTGATCCGTCTGCTTGTCTAGCTAATATTGGCTAGTCACTTTTTTATTTGAATAATTTTGACCATGGCCCCGCGGGATTTGTAATAAAATGTGCTAGTAGGATATTTTTGAGTGGTTCGGTCTCCTGAGACGTAGAATCTCAAAAAGGGTATTCCAGGGAGTTTTTTGCTCCTGACAATTATGCTTTGCCTTCAGCCGAGTATAATTGACAGGGTTTTCTCCCGCTTCCTCCAAAGCTGGAATCCCCGATGTTGAATTCTGGGCCTTGGGGGGTTATTAGAGCCCAACTGAATGTTATAAGCCTACTAGACATTATTTAGATAGATCATGGTCATGTCCTAAGTCATCTGGACACATAAAAAAATTTCGAAATTTTTTTTTTCGAACAGTGAAAAATTATTTTTTAATTTTTTAATTTTTAATTACTTTTCCTAAGGTTTTTTGGGTTAATTTTTCCATAAATTAAATGGAAAAAACCCGTTCATGATCCAGACTCAGAATTCAGTGATTGAAGGCTCTAACCTTAAGCCAAAAATTATTCTTGATCAGCCAGCCAGTCAGAACCAACTTTCAGATCAGCAATCGGACACATCATGCATTTTTACTCAAAAAAGTCAGTTTTGAGTAAAAAATGATTTTTAGTTAAAAAATGATTTTTATTAAAAAAAATGATTATTTTGGAGAAAACTAAAACTCTCCAAATTAATCCAAATTCAGTAAAATAAAAGACTAAATGACATCTCATGGAACACTTATGATGATTGGAGTTATCATAACTCAGCTTCAGTCATCATTAAGAGAGCAATTAATTTATTATCAATTATCAGACATGTCATCTCCAGCTAAAGATGAGATGGAGAGCTCTCATTGGTCCGGTGATTTGATCGAGGTGAAGACTAAAGCTTGCACCATCAGTGGGCTTCCCAAGCCTAATGGAGGCTCCAGCCAAACCTAAGGATGAGCTTACCTACATCACACATGTGGCCTCATCCTTGGCTTGTTTTCAGTGCACAGGTTTGGAGTGGGGGCGCCTTGCCTGGGTGGAGGCCTCCCCTCACTCCCAGTTCTCCAGTTTAGGTCTGGGCTCTTTGTTAGGTGGCTAAGCTGGTTAGGGTTGGTTTTTTGGTTTTAGGGTTTTAGCACTCTCTTATATGTTAAAAAGAGGCTCTTTCAGCTCTATTGAGGATGGATTTTTGTGTAGAGAAACTCTGGTGAAACTTTTGTAATTCCTTGTTGCTTCTATGCAACCATTGGAATAAAATTAAGGCTTTGGAGGCTCATGTGGTGTGATTCTTTGGATGATTGCACTTGATGGATGAGGTGATGTTGTTTTAATGTTGTTCTTTCTTGTTTATTTGAGATTATGATGTTATGCTTTAGAAGGCTTCTATAAGCACATAAGAACAGGTATTTGCGGTTTGCAAGTTAGCTGTTTATTGATTTACTTCTAGAATTTAAAAAAGAGCATTGTTTTATTCAGTTGTAGTTCATGCTCTTTTTTATTTCAATTTGTGAACAATACATGATCTAATCTTTGTATGGCAAGTCTATGAGTGTTATTTTGCAGATCCTTCTATCCAACCAAGCAGAAGTTCGAGCTCAGCTGCATCTTCCTCTCTTGGAGTCAAGTACGCTTTTCCGGTAATTGCATGCTTTATGAGATCCAAGTACTTTAAAAAGATCCACAGGTTTGACCATTCTCTCCTTGCTTTTATTCATCATTCAAATTAAAAAATCTTTATTTTCTTAAGATTAGGGCACGTTTGGGCTAAAGTGAACATTCATTCACTTAGCCTTTGCCCCGGTTGGCTGCCCTGTGCTTTATTTTCAGCCTTTTAGGCCTTTTATTTGCAGTCTTTCCTTCATTTTGTTTGTAGTCCACTTTTCCCCACTTCTTGCCCTTTTGGACAGCCCTCTTTTGCCACTTTGTTCCACTTTTTGCAGCCCCTTTCCATCCTCTTTTTGGGCCATTTTTTGGGCTGTATTTTCAGCCTTTTAGGCCTTTTATTTGCAGCCTTTCCTTCCTTTTGTTCGCTGTCCACTTTTCCACATTTTTACCCTTTTGGACAGCCCTCTTTTGCCTCTTTGTTTCCACTTTTTGCAGCCATTTTTCCATCCTTTTCTTCAACCATCTTTTGGGCTGTACTTTCAGCCTTTTTAACCCTCATTTTGCAGCCCTCTTTCTCACTTAGTTTCCAGCCTTCTTTTGACTTTCCTTTTTCTCTCTTTCCACACCTCTTGCCTTGCCTTTTTCTTGCCTCTTTTCTTCCTTCTTCTTGGTGAGTTTGGGTAAATGTTTTTAGTTAGTTTATAGATTAAATTTCAAGTTATTTTTAATCAACTAATATCCTAACAAGTGTGTGTCTAGAGCTCTTAGATTGCAGACAGGTGAAGGAGAGCGCAAAGGCCACAAACGAACAAGGAGTGCAAAAAGAACAAAAAGACTGCTATCCCTCTTCTTGCATCCCCTTCTTTCCTCATTCTTCCAAGAAGAAAAGAACACATCATCATTGTAAAAGATTAATAAAAAAAGCTGAGTGGGAGGAAGTCTCCTTCATTTTCTACTTCTCCTATTTTGGGGAAGTGTGTATTGTGTTCATTTTCATGATTTACTTAGTATAGTTTTCCTTAAGCAATTAGTTTAGTTCTTTGATTAAACTTAGTTTCATTCTTACTAATTGCTAGATTCATCATTGCTTGTTGGTATCTTGTTATAAATTGTTAAATCATAAGAAGAACCAAAATCTCTTGAATCTCACCATAAGGTGGATCAAGAGTGCTCTCTGTCGGAGAGTTTTAATCAACCACCTTTCATATTAATTATTGTGTTTGTTTAATTCAAGTCATCCATAAGTAAGACTCTTGAACTTGCAGAAACACAAGTCAAGAGCACTCTCTATCGAAGAGCACCTTAGGTTTGCACAACTCCTGCATTAGTATCATCTAGATTAGCTAAATCTCTTGAACCACTGTCATAAGACGAGGTCAAGAGCGCTCTCTGTCGGAGAGTGTTCATTAATTAACTTAATAAAATTCGCAACTCACACCCCTTTAATTAATTAACCCCCCTCCCTCCTTGTCGGAGTATGCTCTGACTGATCCTAGATCGGAGTACCCAGAAACGACACTGGATCTTTAAACCCCGCAAGAGTAACCTAATAACACTTAAACACCCCGTAACCAACGCACCGGCGTTGTAGGGATTCTTCCAAAGTACTTCCTAGTAGAGACGCCGGAACCTCCCGCTGTCATAGATTCTCAGCTAGCTGGTCACTTGACAATATCAGCCTGGGATACTGGGCGGGCCCGACATGTCTTAAACGGAGGAAACTTAGAAGTCTCTCGGCTTTGACAAACCTTCGTTGACACCCTAATCAAGAGCATTCTTTAAAATTCTTAAAATCTACCAAGAGCACTTGCAAAACCTAATATTCATTATCTTAATTCCTCGACTTTATTTCACGCATTTATTTGACTCCATAAGGCACTGGTCCTTCGTTATAATTAAGTAATCTTCTATCTTGATCAACTGTCTATGGTTTATTTTTGTTGATTATATCTGAATGCTTAAGTAAAGTCTGGAATCTTTTGCTTATCTGTATGATCTCTTGCTAGCAACGTGGATTGCTTTGATTTACGTGTCACAATCATAAACTTAATCATTTCTAATCACAAGTAACTCCTAAACAACACCCATCTGCATCTAAAACATCTTAAAACTTAACTTAAACATTGAGCCATAGAAAACTCTTTGTTAGAGACTACCCCCCTTGGCTTCGTTAGGAGTTAGCCTAAACAGAGGAGCTAGGAGTAGGTGACAGTACCTAGCTCTGTGCTTGCCCCCAACGTCACACCTCTCCCACTTTCTCAAGTGAGGAGACAGCTTTTGGAAGATTTCTGCTGCTGGTGTGCAATCGACGGACAACAGAGCGAAACTCCATTGGACATTTTGGAAATGTCCCATCTGCACTACATGTTTGGTAAGCAACATGAGTGAGATGGTATAGATTATGTCGGTAAGAAATGTGTAGAATATGGAAAGTAAAAAGGAGTTGGGGATGGCAAACCAAGGGACTGTCAACTCAGAGAAGGGAGCCCCCATTCCTCCTTAACGAAGGAATACTGCATCAACAAATGGATAAGTGTTCTGTGACCCTAGCTAAGAATATGCATGTCAAATTGTTAAATTCCATATGCAAATCACGTTTTGATTTTATTTCCATTATGGCAGATTGCTTGAGTATGAATAGGGCCTACATGGCTCACATCGGAAAGGGGTGCACACTTTTCCCGATGTCGAGTCTTGAAAGGGTTTTCAATATTGACTACACCCTAGGGAGTGGACGCACTCCTGGTGTCTCAATACTTGATAGTGAATGATATGAAACATGATTACAGTTTTAGAGCAATAACGCTGATGAGTTCGCTTATATTGCTTGTGTTGCCAGGCTAAACAGATGCAGTTTGGTTGTTGATATAAGTGTATTGGCTTGATTGCCTGCAGCCTGATAAACCCAATTGTGTATTGGCTTGGCTGGACAGTCTGATAAACCCAGTTGTAGGTTGGCTTGACTGTGCTTGATATGTATAAAAGGATGTGGTGAAGATGTCACTGAAATAGGGTTGTTATATGCCTGGGGATCCATAGTAGATCCTGGACTTGGAAATGGTCGTTTATTGTTGATATAAGTGTATTGTTGATATAAGTGCATGTATTATTGTTGATGGCCTGATAAACCCAACCGTGTTGGCTTGGATGGTTTGTTGATGACCTGATAAACCCAACTGTGTTGGCTTGGCTGATTTGTTCCTTCCCAGTCAGCGTGAAGGTGTACTAGCTGGACATTAATTATTTGATGTTGAGGAGCAGCCTGCGTGCTGACCTAGCATCCAAGTCCATAGGCAATTCCAAGGCTTGTAAAGCAAAGCAGGACCCTGTGGACCAACGAGGAAACGCACAATACAGATAAGTATTGGATTATCTTGCAACTTCTTGCTTATGAATATACTTGTGTATATGGTTTGGTTATAATCTTCTAACTCTTGTTTAGAGACAAACCGATGAGAATAAACTAAACATGTGAATCTATTCAATGTTTGAATATAGGTATCGTTGGGAGTGAGGACTATGAGGGCATCCTAGGGGTGCATGTGGACATGTGACTGTCCTAAAGAGCTCAAAATGAGCGATAATGAAAAAAAGATGCTAGTGGGACTGTGAAGGCCCTAGCAGCCAAGAGTTGTAGACAAACCATGTGGGGAGGCTCCATGGTTGAAAAGTCTGGAATAGATCGGAGACACTAAGTGTCATGGCCAAGAAGGGTTAGTCCAGCATTCACGGTGAAGTGAAAGAGGCTAAGAGCATGAAAGCCACAGTGGTGGTGTGAGTTCTAGAATGGAACAAGACAAAGAGGGGAAAAACTCTTGCTACTCTCTCTTTCCTTTTTTGATATATATATATATATATACTTATGCATTGTGAAAACATAAGATTGTTGAATGCATGTATGGCTGAAAATAGAATGTGTTTATTTGCTTAAAATAAATTGTGAATGCTGGAATAGTTAATTCCCTGCCCAAGAATGGACATGAATGAGCTCATGTGCCTATTGGGAAGGCATGAAAAATATGAAAGTCTCCTCGATAAGACTTGGACTGTCATGCCAATTGGGCAATTAATTGACTGATTTTAATGCCTATATTATGCTTGGTCTAACAGAATTACAATGGTGCATTTCACAGGTGAGAAAAGTGAAATCCAGTCGTGCACATTAATCATGGCAGCATACCAAAAGCTGTTGGACTTGGCTGGAAGTCTCCTTCAAACAATTGCCAAGACCCAAGAAAATCTTGGAGAGATGCTCAAGATACAGAAAAGGCAAAATGAAATGAACCACCATATTTTGCAAAACTCTATATGTTTGCAAAAGGAGGTAAAAATCCTTCTGGGAGAAATCCGTAAGGGAAAGAAAAGTGGATCAATGATGGGGCATTCGTCCAATCGGTCAGTTAAGAAACGTTCCAGGCATGAAGACTCAAAGGAAATTGAGCAGGTAAAGATGAAGCAGCTAGCGAAATGTTGGAAATGCAGAGGACATCATTACCGCCGGGACTGCCCAACGAGGGAACATCAAGAGGGTAGCAGCCACAAAGTTCCTAGACTTGGGGATGAGCCGAAAGCCGAGAACCAGCAGGAGAAGCTCGTGGAAGCCAAAGGGCTTGGTCCTGAAAGTTCAAAGTAAATAATTGAACATGGGACAGATCTGCAAAATTTTGAAATTTTGGACGTGCGAATTATATATGTATTCCTATGTATTGGAACACCGAGGACGGTGTTATTCCAAGGGGGAGGGGATTGTAATACCCCGGTCTTGACCCCGTTTGCATTAAAAGATACATGATGTATATATTGTAATTGATCGTGGTGTGGAGCTAAAGGAAAAAGCCCCACCATCAATTTGGTTGTGTTATGTTTCAGCAATTGGGATCGTTGCCGATGGTATGTCGTGCTATCCGGCACATTATAGTTTGGCATCATGTAAATATGCACTCTAATTAAATGAACCCACAACCAGCTACGACGGTGCAACGATAATGAAAAGGGCATGATTTTCCTAAGGATAGGGGGGCCGATTATTGAGCCTTGATCCTGTGGGAAAAGCCATGTGTCAACCACCCATTTTAAAACTCTTGTTGTTAGTTGGGGGCAGTTAATGCTGGGTAGTGGTGGGTGGCAGGCTTGTCCCCACACACACTCCACCAGCTGTGTCATCCCTTTACGTGGTCAGGAAAAACCTCCAGGAGACGCTTCCACTCTCCCACTCTCCAACGTTTTGTTCATTGGCACGCACGGGAATTCTTCACTGTCCATCTCACGCAGAGACATTCTGTTCTCTCACGCACCGATTGGGATTCTTCATCGTTTCCACACAGAGCTGGGAAAAACCGATTACTGTCACCCACGATTTTTCGGGTGGAGGAGCCATTCGCGTTTTCTGCGGGGGTGTATGTTTCCTTACCGATTTGGTGGCCTGTGTATACGCTTTTCCTCCTGTCCATGCTAAGAGCCTGTTTTCTCTCCCATTTTGGGACTGTGTAATGTCCCCGTTGCTTCATTGTGAGATCGGGTTGTTGTTCTTCCCCTGATTTGTGGGTTGCTGTCGTTCTTCCCAAGATCTGTGGGTTGTTGTGGTTTCACCTACGCTTTGGGCTGTTGTGGGTTGTGAGTGAGTCGTTTTGGCCATGATAGGGCCAAGAACAACTCAGGAATTGATTTCCCCTGTCCAAGCTGTGAATCGCTTGTTTTACTGCAGGTATGCAGTGGTTGGTCTTCGGACTGTGTGGAGTGGGATTGAAGGCTGGGTATGCTTGAGAAACCTGGCATTTGGGAGCCACATAGACAGAGTTAGATGGCTGGCTTTCTTCTCCACAACCCCTGAAGAGCACTGGAAGGGAAGTCGGGGCCTAAGGGACTGTGAAGCAGAGAAGGGACTGATTCCTGGTGTTGGGTGGGTGTGGGTGTCTTAGAAGTCAGGCTAGCTCTGGTGTAGGCGTCCTTAGCTCTTCCATGAGCTCACTAGCTTAGCATTCAGCTTCTCCCAGCTCCTTGATAGTCTGATAAACCCTACTGTGTCGGCTTGGCTAATTTGTGTACCTTGGCTATGTGTAAGCCTGCTTAGTCCCTTATTCCTTGGGGAATCATGCCCAGCTCGGGGGTGGCATTGTTGCTGAGAGATTGATGAGCACACTGGCCTATGGTTGGGTGGAACATTGCAGCGACGTAGCTGGTTGCGGGACGAGTTCTTGATAAGATAAGTATTCTTGACTACCTCGTTTCTGCAATCATAATTGATGTTTAATGAATTATGGTGAACATGTTGAATGCTGAATGAATGTATGTTTGCTTTCGATGTGTATGTGAATGATTATGCATTTTAACATGTTTTATGTTTTAAGCATTTTATTTCAGGATTTTATGTATGTTCATGTTCATGGGCGGTTTGCCCAGATGGTTAGTGTATGGTAGCGTCCTCTTCGCTAGTCGGAGGGTCAAGGACGTTACAATTTGCCCTGGGAACTAGCACTAGTCACTCTAGGTGGGGCGCCCTCCTTGGGTGGGTGGCCACGTTTTCCGATCTATCAGCTGGGTATGCTTGAACCCGCTTTATTTTCACAGATCTATCCTTCAAGCTACTAGATCTAGCCATTTGATGCCCTGATCTACTCTATTGGGTCCACTTTGTCCACATTTGCCTAAACCCTAGGTGGATCTCATTAGGGTTTTCTTATGTTTGGTTAGATCTCTCTAGATCTACGTTACTAAACTCTTTGTGGTACTCTTCCAATCAAGTTGGGTCATTTTTCCTATTTTCTAAGCCTCCCCAACTTTGTCCTAACTTCTATACCATATCCATTCACTAGATCTAGACTTCCTCACTCATTATCCTTCCTCTTTCATTCATTGCATAACCTTAGGAGTGTCTTGAGTAGGTGCGCTAACCTTTATAGGCTAGTAGGGTCTCCCCCTTGATCATTCTCCAGATTGATCTGAAGTGACAAGAGTTCGTCCGGTGTGACAACTATCCTTCAGTCGTAGTGGAAGAGGCCCTTGCAGTGTCACTGGTTAGCTACCTCACCTCTACCATACCAGATAGGATACCTTTAGTGGGTAGCTACACTTTGTGTGATAACAGTGGCTAATGGTTATACTCGTTGAATGTCTGAGGTGTTTGCTAAACTTGCTACTTGATGCTTTTATCTTTTATGTTGGCTCTTTGAATAATCTTGGCATCACATTTTTACACTTATTACATCTACAGTTACTTGGAGTTTTGTTTAGTATGTCTTCTTCATCCTTCAATTAACTCCATAAAGGCACTGGTCATTAATATTGTTGTAGAAGATATAGTTGTGTTTTCCAAGTGTCTTGCAGAAGGGCTCTCCCCTTAGAGGTTCCGACTCTCCAAAGAAGTCTTGGAAGAGTGGCTAAGGTGACAGTGGTCACTCTCTCCATCTATTGCTTATCGGTGACTAGCCCTGCTAGTTCATCCGGTAACAGATGGAAAGCTTGTTCATGAGATTTCCAAACACTCCCCCTAGTTCGCAAGGGCATTAGAGCAATGGAAGCTTCTTTCTGAACGTCCAATTTTGGTTTGGAGGGACATGTTTCTACACATTTTTATGCATGATGGTGATTCGCAAAAGTATTTTTGAGTTAACACATCACCTTCCTTGAGTGCCCTCTCTTGGCACATATGTGGAGGCATGGTTATAATATTATATTGATGAATTCACATGGCAGCAAACATGTTGAGGCAATTTGGTCATCTTTTACTACATGTGGGGGTTTTCACATATGTTCATGCCTAAGTAGCATGGGTACCCATACCCAGGGGTCGAGGACGTGTACCCGTACCGGGTTCTACCCGATATAGGAAGTACTTATTACCTTTCCCAAGTACCTAGTACTTTCCACTGTCCAGTCAGGTACTGGCACTCCAAAAACAACAAAGTACCCTGATTTTGGGTACTTCGGGGGTACTTTGGTACTCCAAAAAATGCAAAGTACCCTGATTTTGGGTACTTTGGGGGTACTTCCAGCCCATAAATCTCAGCCTACGAACATCAAACTCTATTTTTTTTTTAAGTTTTGAAGTGAAGAGGGGGTAGGGTATGGTGGGGCCCTCTCCCAAAGGCCTAAACCAAAGCCTTAAATCTCACTAAGAGCTCAAGCCTCAACCATTTTGTTTTATTCCTAGTAGTTGCATTGAAGTTTGGAGGCCATGGGTTGCATTGGTGAGCTCAGTTCAACAGTGAGTCCCTATGGTTTATCATTTAGGAAACAGTAATAGCCCATTTAAACAAGAAACAGAGTATACCTTCAACTGCCATTATAACTAACCAATAGTTGGCTTGTGTTTGGTACAATAGTGTGTAGCTGATTTGCATATTGCAAATCAACATATTGTTTTGTTTTAACATCAACAGATTTATTTTGAGTAAAACTTGTGTTATTTACCATGCACAGCTAGTGAGTCAGTGACCCATTTGGAATCCAATAGATTACCACATTGGTGCTTACCACAACCCTATTGTTTGTTTTATAAATTTATATGCATTCTGTATCACCGATCTGGACATGAATGCTTGTGATATTGAGTCCTCTGTTCTAATTGTTCCATCTTCATCTACTTAATATGGAGCGAATAGAAACTAATTTCTTAGCTTTGAATTGGGGCAGGATAGTAAGGCATTTGGTATTGAAGGCTAACATAAGAGTTCATTCCTTCAAAATACCATAAATGCATCTTAATATTACTTGCTTTTCCATGCGTATGTGCAAGTAAGTTGAAAGTTGAAACTCAAACACCATCAGATGAAATTCATACTTGTAAAAGTTATGTTATATTATTTGCTTTTCCAAGCTTATGTGCAAGTTGAAAGTTGAAACTCAAACATCATAAGATGAAATTCATACTTGTAAAAGTTATGTTTTATCTCAGATTCTCATGCTATTTAGTATTTTCCATATTTACTTTGTGATTATCCTATGCTTAAAGCACTCAAATATTATATTTTGAGGATTATCTTACTAGTCCCTATTAAAACAGTTCATTGAATTGTTCATAACAACAGTCTATTAAGAAAGTATTTCGGATCTGTTTTGTTCATAACAACATGATATTTAAGAAATAATTGCAATTTACTATTTACTTGTGGACCAATTAACATTGAACAATGAAAACTTAATAAGAAATATTAATATATGATATAATTTATAATCTTGAAATATATATATATATAAACTACAATACCCCATTGTACCCAAGTACCCTATTTCAAAAAGTGGTGTACCAATACCTGTACCCGTACCACTACCTGTCTCAGTGCCTAAGTAACCTAGAAACTTAGGTTCATGCACTTTGCCACTTGGAGGATCTCTTACCACTTGTTGAGATGTTTTAAGAAGGGTTGTCCCCTCTTGGAGGTAGTCTACTTGGATTTTGATGCATCATTCATGGAGCCATCCCCTTTGGACGGATATTTACACACTCATACAACCATTTTTTATGGGATGTTTTTGGAGGGGTGCCCTGGCTTCAGGAGCAGTTATCTTTTGATATAGTGCCTAGATATGTGCCATATCAATGCTAGTTGATGCAAAGTGGCCATGGGATTTCTAGAAAGTGGTTATAATAGAAAAGATGATAAATATTGAGGAAGTTGGCAATTCCAGAACTGTCATTTAAACTTTAAAGAGACGCACCTTAATTGAGGAAGTGCTCCACCTTTTGAGGCCTTTTCCTTGCAACACTGCCTTTGGAGGCTAAGTTGGACTTCTTGTCATCATTCACCTTCATTTGATGGAGGCTCCATCATTCTTCGACCTTATGTATCTTGGACATTGTACTTGTGGCATTGACCACCTCTTTCATATACTATTTTATTATTGTTGGTTAGCAGTTGGAGTATTTTGGATTTGTTTACTCCATCCTATGTTAGATCTATGGTTTTATTACTTGTTTATTGTTGGGAAGAGAAGGATTGAAACCTATATAAGGGTTTATCTTCTCATTCATTTTCCATTGCTAAATTTACGGAGTACTCCCTCTTGAGCCTAATTGACATCTTTATTTTTAAGCAAATTTTGTTTAAAGGGTTCCTTTCTTGTTCATGTGTGGCACACTTCTCTTGCTTTAAGATTCATGGTTGTAAGGTTGCTAGGTGTTATACATTGCTAAATCATTTCTATGCTTTGCTTGGGCCATAGGAAGGGTACTATTACCTCGTTGGAGAAAGGTGTTTTATGTTCAGCTCTACTTCATCATTTCTTGCATCTTATTTATACGGGATTTATGTGTTGTACTTTTCCTTAATTTAGATTGTGCAACCATAAACCTTTATCTATACGGTGCACCTCATAAAGCTTGAAAGGAAGTGGATAATTCATTCGATCCCTTCCCTTGTAAACCCTAGTTTATCTTCAAACTACCAAGTAGATTGGGGGTCAGCGAACGCAATTCTCTTCTCTTGGTGACCTATTTGGTAAGGCCCTCTTGGTTGATGATCCTTTGACTCCATTTTGTCTTGATCGAATTGGCACTAGTCCTTGGATTGGGTCCCTTTATCCTCCCATCACCCACTTTATATTCCTATACTACAAAAATAAATGTTTTGCTGGAGCTACTCTTCACATCACCTTGAACCTCATTGTTTATCACTCTAGTAATCCTATCTTAGGGAAGCCCCCCTTGAGTTGGACTAGAGCCAACCCAAAGGGTGAAAGGGGATTGACGTGGTGATATTGGACTTTCCTCTTGGTTCCCCTCAACTAGCTTGCTTCTTCGGGACTTTAATCACACAAGCAAATTTGGGAGGTAACATAACCAAAAAGGACTATTGTTTTTTGATAGGTTATAGTAAAATTTTGAAGGCATGTTATCTATATGATCCTTCCACTCTGTTACGCACCAGAGCTGCTGCAACATTCCAGCGAAGCTAAGCCTAGAGAAAGGGGTCAAATTGTTTTTATTGTACAAGCCAAAGTGGGTTTTATTGTATGGATATTTGGATTGGGGGTTGTCCCCTAAATTGGTCATGGCCAACCCCCTTGGTTTCACTCTTGGAAGTACTTGGCTTAGTGGTTTCGCTGACTGCCCCTTCGGTGTGATGATGTCTCCATCATGCAGGGGGGTTTTAGGGTCATGGGCTAGTGTCCAGGGCTTCTAGGGGTGACCTATTGGGGCACATGACCACCTTGTTGTTTGTTATGCAGAGGTGATTGTGTTTTGTAAAGGGTTGCTATCCCCTATCTAGCACACTTCCTCCACCCACTTGGACCTATTTTCAGCACTCAAAAACCCCTCCCCTAGTGTCTCTAGCCTATGACATCATCTTTCCACCTGATGAACCTACAAGCTGGAAAGGGGGGCATTGAGGGACAATCATCATTATGGGGTTAGTTGGGGCATGTTGTCCCCCTTTGGCTCACAACTTCATTAAGTGAAGCCTTGCTTTAGTCTATTTTTGTTATTTTTGTCTATTTTAGGGCTAAATCCTTAAGTTGTGAGGAATTTACCCTAAATATATTATTATTTTATTATTATATTTGGAGGTTCAAAATTAAAAAGTTGAGGATGAAAAAGTATAAATAGACATCCTCTACTCGTTATAAAATCATAAGATTAGGGTTCTAATCTAATTTTTTTCTGTCTCCTACTCTATGAGGCTCTAATGTGATGTGCACTTCTCTTGGAATGAATTCTTTGACTTGAAGGTGGATGAAGTAATGTTTTGGGGCTTCTTTTACACACACAAATGGTTGATGATAGACTAGTTGGAAGAACTCATGCACAAGTGTGACCTAAGATCTCTTTCCTTGTTCATTCTTGTTTAATGTTGGTAAGTTATGCTCCTAGCTTAGTTGAATGGTGCTTTTATGGTGCATTTTGTTGATTTGTTAGGGCTTTTTTGTCAACTTTTGTATGGAAGGAACCTCCTACAAAGGAGCTCTCTATTGTTATTTGAGGCCTTCGACTTCTTTGTGTGTCGTAGTTAGGCTCTCCTACTGAACCCTGGAGGTTGCAAGGTGATGCCCTAGATTGCAAGTATTAAAAGACATTTCAAGAGAGGGACGGACGTTGACCATTGATCTCTCAATGCCCTAGGGATTGAGACAAATCATATTCTCGTTTCATGTCACTAAAATACTCTTCTTTTCATCAATTTATTTGTATGTTATTTTGTTGCAATTTTTATGCGTAAAAACCCTCAAAATCTAAATAAATTCATAACTCCAAAAATAACCATAAGTTTGTTTTTCTGGTCCACCCTAAAAATTCGCCCGAGTGGATTTATCCACAAATCTCTAAGGGCATCCCCGTTTTTTATGTTAAAAAACCATAAAAATCATATATTGTCAAAAAATCCTTAAAAATTTACATCAATTCAAAAACATAAAAATATTTGGAATTTGCTAAATCTAGTCTACTCATCAATTTCGCCCTAGTGGATTTATCCGCAAATCTTGAAGGATGTCCCAATTTCACCACTTGCATTCGGAAACATGAAATTGTTGAAATTAGGGTTTTTGCATGTGTTTTGTAGCTGAGTGGCTCAAAAGGTGCGCTCGAGGCCACTTAGCCTTCTACCCTTCAGAGCGCACCTTTCTAAGGCATTATCGTGGGAGGTGTGAAACCCTTGCATGGGGATTCATGAAGTACATTGAAAGTTGTGATATTGTTCGATAAATTGAACTCACTCTGTCCCTTTGATTTATGTGTCTCTATTATTCATTATTGACTCCATATAAGGCATTGATCTCTGCTATAAAGGTTGTAGAAGGATATTTGCTTGTTGGTGTTTGCAGGTACCCTCAAAAGGGCTCTCCCTTGGGTTTAGGAGTTACCCAAAGTAATTAAGAGGCTAGGTTGAGGTGACATTTGGGACTAGACCTCCCCCATATGCTTACCATTCTCTAGCATGCAAACCAAATTCTGCTGCTAACTCAAGGCTGCTAGTTTGAATGGTACCACAATCATCAAGTGATAGAATGTAGGGATGTGGTATTTGATGGAGTCCTTTCTCACGTTCCACTAAGATATTTCCCACTACTTTCTACAAATGCTTGCACATAGTTTTAGTGGGTCTCTCTCCTCCAGACTTTGATGATGATTCTTCTCCTACAAGTGTTTCCTCAAACACTCTTTCTATAGTGACAAGTCATTTGGACATTAATGGTGAGACTCTTCTTAATTCACTTGAAGTCTCTTCTTTTTCAATGATTGCACCTCCTAATGCTCATGGAGCTATATGCATCTCAATAATGTTGACGAAATTACTTCATCTACTCCGAAAAGGCCAAGGCCTATGCTGATCTTAATTATGTTGAGAACCAAATGAAGATAGTAAAAACATGTGAAATAACACAAAGATATTGGAAAGAGCACAATAATACAATGCAACAAAATTCTATTAAATGTAATAGTGAAAACATTGCAATATGCAAAACAATACAAATTACAAACTGGCTAGAATGGTGGTAGCTTATATTTGAGAAGAGATGTGTCAGTTAGGCTCATTCACAAAATAGCCCATCACAAGAGTTTGGTATTGCTTTTTAACATAAAATCTAACACCCTAAGACCCTAAATCCCAACCCTAGGAGATAGCGTGGCAAAAGAATTGCAGCCTTGAGGAGCCTAGTTGATACGTCAACTTCTTGGGACAACAACTTTCACATACGAACTTCATTTGGAGCATTTAAAAGCCTATTTCGAGCTTTATGTGTTTGAATGGCTTTGGAATCAAAGATTGCCACATTGTGTCAATTACCTAAAAAATGTGTTGAAAGTTGAGGACATGCAAAACTACTGTAAAACTAGCAAGGTGTAGGATCATTTACGAGTCTATGGCAAATTTGGGTGGTCACCTACATCCACCTAGATCATATGCCCAAATCAGCTTTATCTAGTCTTTCAAACTTTGCTAGTTTCCTTCCTAAAGGTGAACTTGGTCCTCATTGCCATTTACCTACTACATAGGCTCTTCTCTTCAACTTTGACATTGACATATACCCCTCTAGTTATGATAAACTCTCCTGAATGGGAAGTACTTATGGCTGTCGAGTATGAGGCGTTGGTCAAGAATCAGATGTGGGAATTAGTTCCTTTACTTGAGGGTAAAAATATTGTTGCTTTTAAATGGGTATATATAAGGCCAGATATGTTGTTACTAAACATATAACAAGCATTTTCTTAGGCTTGTTGCAAAAGGTTTCTCATAGAGATAAAGTATTGAATACAATGAACTTTGCTCTATTTGTATGATTCTATCTATACCTGCTTCATGGAGATGGGAGGTTCATTAGATGGATGTCAAAAGTGTTTTCCTTCATGGTGACCTTCAAGAAGAAACCTATATGTAGCAACCACTTGGCTTTGATCAAGAATGTTCAACACCATTAGATTGTCGACTTATGAAATCTTTATCTGGTTTAAAGTAGGCATGCCACACTTGGTATGAAATTATCCATAATCTTTTTCTTAGCAATGGATTTTCTCGTTGCAAGAGTGAGCTTGATCTCTACATTTGTCATAAGGATAATTAGATCCTTACTTATTGTGCTATATGTCAACGATATGATTCTGAATAACAACTTGACCTCTTGGATTAAAGAACTAAAGCCAAGGCTTTAAGGATCATTTGAAATCACTGATCTTGGTTTGCTTTACTACTTTCTAGGCATTCGGATTACTTAGTCTACCTTCAGGATCTCTCTCTCTCGACCTCAGTATGTTCTGGATTCATTGCAATGATTCAAGATGGTGGATTATAAGTTGGTTAACAGCCCTCTTGCTACTAGAATGAAGTTTCAGGCAGATTGTCGCTCTCCTTTATTTGATGCTACTATCTATAGCTCTTTAACGAGTAGTTTTCTCTACCTTACTCATACTCTACTAGATATTGCATTTGTTATTAGTTTGTGTTCTTGATATCTATAGGCACCTCATGAAAATCACTGGCAGGAGGTCGAGCGTATTTTGCACTATTTGAAGCGTACCACTCATACGGGTATTCACTATGCAACAAGTGCCCCTATTCATCTTCAAAAATTCTCTGATGCAGATTGGGTTTGTGATATTTATGGGAATTGTTCCACCTTTTGTTACTTGTTTACTCTTGGTTCCAAGCTAGTTTTTCTAAGAAGCAACAAACTAGAGTTCTATCTTCTACAGAAGTTGATTATGCCAACACTCTCCTCGCTGGGAAACATCTTGCCTGGATGTGGATGAGGATGAGCGTTGATCATTTAGGTCTTCCTCAAAAGGGCCCCACCCCTCTCTATTGTGACAATCAAATTACCATCAAACTTATTCATAATCCTATGGATCATCAAAAATCTAAACATGTCCAGCTTTGGATGCACTATATTTGTCATCTCTATGTTGTGGGATGTATTGCACCCGACTTTGTTTCTTTAGACCATCAACTTGTAAATATCTTCACCAAACTCTTGCTAAGGTCCACTGAACTACTTTGTGACATCGTATTGATGTAGGAGACTTGCCATTTAGGGGGATGATATGCTATAATGGCATCTCTCCGTGCCCTGTGTAGCTTTAGGGGAGCTGTGGAATTATTAGTGTAATCTGTAGTTGTACATATGGCCATGAGTCATGCATCATTATTACTTGTAATTATGGCTCAGGCCATATGCTTTATTCTTTAATTATATTAATAGTATGGTTAAGGCCAACCTAGTCAAACTTGATATGTTGGCTCAATACCCCTCTTGGGTGTGTGCCCTTATTTTGTGGGCCCATAACTCCCTCTTGAAGAAATGTCTCACTTGAGTTGTGTATAAATACACAACTCAAGCTCTCATTTGTATCATCTTGTGATCTTCTTGATCTCGCTTATAGGGTTTTATGCCCGAAGGTACCTATATTTTTGGAGTTCTCTTGTGCTTGAAATTTCTTTCTTTTATGTGTACTTGTGCATTCCTTGTGTAGCGCATTTGTGCTTGGGCATAGTTATCTCTCTGTAATGCACTAGGGTCATATTCCTCTAGTGTGCCTGTGATTGGGTTACTAAAGAATTTGGGTTGGTTTTGGTTCCCTTCGACTCTCTGCTTTCATTCATAAATCTCAACAATATATGGTGATAAAAGCAAATTATGCATAGCATATGAGTGTCATTCCTATTCAGGCAATAAACAAAAAGAGTCCACATGGTTTGTCTTAATCTGGTATAGCCTCAATGTGATGTTCCTGTGAGCAGGGAAACAGCCAGGGTCATCAGCATTGTCCGGGTTGTCATTTGAAGATCCATCCAATGTTTGTGACGCCCCACGGGTGGCCTGGAGACAAGTGTATTTCTTTGGTTGTACCAAATATTATCATAGTTATCTGCCTCCTATATGTCTCGTCTGGGACAACAGACTACCGATATCATCACTATAGCCGAAACAAACCCTCACGTCATCTCATAATTGGCCTGGTCATCACTTGAAATGTGCACGGGAGCTTTCCTTTGTTGCCACTTGCAGGCGCCAGATGTGCAGTAAATACTAAACTCTTTCTGCCTGCCACAATCTCCATTTGTAGATGGATTTGCCCTTTTGTCTAGCTCATCTCCCAGGCCTGATTCTGTGTGTGCTTCCTCATGCCATTCATCTGCTCCTCCATCCCCCTCGATTCCTTAAAATTTTCTTGTCTCTAATTTCCAAACATCGTTGCACAAGAAATTTCTAATGGCATCATGTACAGAATCCATCATCTGTGCTCATAAATGATAAAAGTCCCTCCTGAGAACCATTTATTGTACTCTAGATATTCTCTAATAGTTCCTCCTAGTGCCCAAGCATAATATCGAGGAGATAAAACTCTACTTCACAGTAAAATAGTTGAGTCCACCTGTCCCTATGGTGTAACTGGGTGGTCACTGGTCAGGTTTTAACCTTTTGCTGGGGACTCGTTTCAGCTCAAAGAATTGTTGCAGCATAAAGAGGTTGACATTAGATAAATTGATATTAGACAACATAGATAACCAAAAGATTATAACTTGTATGCTACAATTTGGTAAGTCATAGACAAGTGTCTTTGAAACCTCTGTCAATGGCCCAATGATTTTTCATCTCTTCTTCTATAGGCAAATTACCTTTAAGAATAGTGGTCTGCTTCATTAAGATTATTTTAGATGCCAAGTTTGAAAAAGTATCTATTCCATCAAATCACCTGGGATTTACACCCAGCCTCAACCCCTTTCAACATACAGCTTGGGAGGGGGCAGAGCCAACAATAATCGAACCCTGGTGGATTGCTCAACATTCCATCAACTAGGTTCAGTAAACCAAAGCCCTGTTGACAATTTTACGTTTTTATTTTTAACAAATGTTACCTAAGCCTTTAATGTTGAGAATCAAACTTAAACAAATACGAATGAGGGTTTTTTAAGTTTGCTTTAGATGCCTGCTCTCTAAGACTTGCACCCAGCCTCATCCCCCAACATTCCTTCAACCTCATTAGTGAAAACCAAGGCCCGGTTGGCAATTTTAGGTTTTATTTTAAGTAAAAGTTACTTGAATGAGAATCAAACTAAAAATATATATATATATGAAAGGACTGGCATTAGATGCTAAATTAGCCTTAATTAGTGAAAACATGAAGTAGTCTCCAGTTTTTATTTCCAGTTTGGAACCTTTTCGACTAGCAGCAGATACCACATTCCTAGTTTGAAGCAGACATGGAATTTAGCATGCTAACCGTCCCAAAAAGGCCAGGTTGCCTTCAAAATATAGGACAATGAAGTTGTAATTTCTAGGTCAAAGAAATAATGGTTTAACATTAGTTTAAACTTGATCAAGAAAATAGTGCCAAAGAGGATAATTTAAATCAATCAACAGAACACACGATAGTACCAAAGAGGTTAATTTAACTCAATCAACATAATGGTGCGAAAGAGAATAATTTAACTCTCATTCAACATATTTGTGCAAAAAAAAATAATTTAACTCTCAATCAGTAAATCTGTGCCAAATTGTCTGCATAACAAGCACAACTAATAGAGAGACAAGCATTTTCCTCTCTTTCATGAACAAATTACACGCTCCTCCGGAAATAATACATACAGAGAGCAGCAAGCGGCAGTCGGGATTATTAGTTTCAATATAATCAATAGTAAGGAAGAATGAAAAGAATGAAGAGGAACCAAGTGAAGTACCCACTATCTGCAGGGGTTTGACCTTCAGAGTTGAAAGCCTCAAGGCCTTTCAGGACCCAGGCCGTTGTTGGATCCTCATTCCCAGGAGAGGAGTCTAACCAGTGAATGAAACAAGAGATGACCCAAGTTGGGTTAACCTCAAGCAGGCTACACAGAATCCTCATGTAAAACAACTATACATAGAGATAAGGAAAACTCCCGTTTTATCCAGCAGACCACCATCCAGTAATATTCGTCCTGGACTGAGAGAAATTCTGCAATTTTATGACTAATACATTTATACAAGGGATGCTCACGGTCATTGAAGTAGAAATCAATAAACCCTAAACTATGAGCATGAACCAGGATCCTCTTGCTCAATGTGAATATTTCTACCAGCATCTGGACTCTGTGGAACGATCCTCTTGTCTCTGCTCAATAGTCTCTTCAATGAACGGAGCCGAGTGCCGGGAGACTTGAGAGATTGACTTGGCGAACAAGGCTGCTGATCATCGCTGGAGAATAGTCTGGAGGAAGAAAAACTGTTAACTCTTCGCGGTATGTCGATGATGATTTTGTCGAGGGTTCTACGAGAAGTCGATGTCGTCCCTTGGTCTGAGAAGGCGGGGTTCGACACGGAATCAACCCTGTTTTGGGTGCCCCAAAAGAGCACGTTGGTTGGATAAGTCGGAGACGGTAGACCCTCGTCTTGTCTGCACGAATGGCAGAGGTCGATGTCACGCTCGGGTTCCCTGGAAACCGATGCATTGTCCTCTGCAACGGAAGACGTCTGTTGCTCGGTTTCAGAGGCGGTCCTCGAAGCGGCCTCCTCGACCATGACCACGACAGAATTGGTGGGCGTGTCGGGCTGGGCGCTGGCTCGACACAGCGGGCAAGTCGAGTGCGACTGGAACCACATATCGATACACTCGATGTGGAAGCTGTGGTGGCAATTCGGGAGCAATCTACCCTTCTCGTTACTCTCGAATTCGCATAAACAGACCGCGCACTCGAGCCCGTCTTTGTGATTCACCGACTGATAGACGAACACCGGAATCTTTTCTATTGCCGACTTGCCGAGGCCGACTCTCTGGAGCCTCAGGGGGTCCTGCTCGCGGACAAAAGACAGCCGACGGCGTCGGAGAGAGACCCTGCGTCCCAAGATGCAGCGCGCGTAGATATGAAGACCCAAAACGAAAAGAACCACCGTGAACAGAACTAGGATGGCTGCCAGCATGATTTTGCCGCTAATGGCAATTGTCGTGGAATCAGCTCCTGTATCATTTCCATTGGAATGATGATCTTGAGAACCCATGGCCGGATATGAATTCGACACTGAATGCGCTCTGGATGATTGCTGTGATTCTGTAATGTTCAATCCGACTCAGAGCGAGAGGCTGCCTTGTATACATGAAAAAGATGAGACACATCCTTTCTATATAAAGGCAATGGATCGGAAGCCGATAATCAAGGGAAGTAGACAGAAATTCCACGAAGGCGGCTGCAGGCCGGGCGGATTGACCAGCAGTACTACTGCTTGATCGCCGTGGTCGTCGAATTGATCTCATCTTTTCTCAAAATCAAAATGGAAATGGAATTCTACTCTGACTCTCCGTCTTCACCGCCTATATCACATCCCCATAACTTATTCTGGAAATTGACCTTGAGACTTTTTATCCCATTTGTGATTCTGGTTTGGTTTGGTTTGGTGTAAATGTCGTGCTCAGCTACAGGAACTACATTAGTCGTGGGGGCCTCGGCCGAACTAATGTGAAGGTTTGGTGTACGTTCCGACCAACTTTTCATGTCGTGGAGTTTAGCATGAGAAAATAATGCAAAAGAGAAATTAATGGATTCCACATATCTTGGCCAAAATTATAGCATTTCACGCAACCTGGAGAAATGTAGGGAGAAAAGGGAGGCGCCTCCTCCAATAAGTTTGCCTAAACGCAACTACTTTGAATTAACAAAAGAAAGTACAGTAGCATTGGTAGGGAACTTTCCATTGAATGTTGACCTAATATACGTATGACTAGCTTCAGAGACTTGTCTATGTGTCAGTATATAAGTAGCGTGCGGAAAAATTTTAGAACAAAATGATGCATGGATGAACGATAAAAAAGTGAGTAGAACAGATGCAAACAGAGATGGAATTTCACTGTCAAATCCTTTGTCAGAAAGTTATTTGGGGCGCAATGTTAATATGCACAATATAATTTGTCAATGTTCAAATTTGTTTTCATATTTAAAGCGAGTTTATATTTTTTTATTGTTTTAAGTCAAAGCAACGTTTTATTTTGTTTGATTTATTTTCAAAATTCTTGTTTAGTCAAAATTTAAAATTTACATGAACATGCTTTCTATCGTTCTATTCTTTAAGTAAACAAATTGTAATGAGTTTTTATGGCAGTTAACTCCCATTCCATGAATATGTTTCTTATAGGTCTATAATTGTAATTAGTCTTTATGGTAGTTAACTCTCATTCCGAAAGATATCTTGTAATTTCTGTTTTTTTCAAAGTCATTTTTATGATTATTGTGTAATTGGATGATTGACAATTGTCATTTCAAAAAAAATTAACCCGTTTCAGTTTTAAAAAAAATTACATGAACATGTTTATGTTTTCGAAAAAAAAATTATTAATTTTAAAGTAATTTTAATTTTAAGGTTTAGATTATAAAAGACTTTTGGATTCCTCATTTTTTTTCTAAAAATCTTTAGATCTGTTACAACTCCAATCATATAAAATAACGGGAGATGATGAGAGCTTCAAAAAAAACTCACTCTATCCCATCTCACAAAGTTTACTAGCATATAAACATTATTAATAAAATAGTAATATATAATATAAATAAAAATATTAAAAAAAATAATAAACAATTACAATAATAAGATAATCTATATAATTCATTCACTTAGACTTAACAAGTATAAAGCCAGATCAAATCCCTCTCAACTCCAATTTTTATATTAAAAAATATTTAAATATCTTTATTATTAACTAAATTAAAATTAAAATAAATATAAATCTATATCTTTATTACTAAATAAATTTAATTTCACAAATATAAACGGTTTAATATTTTACATGCAGTAGAGTAATAAATGCTGTGGCGGCTGCAGTGAGAGCTGTTGGATCTCAATCTGTTTGAAATCTAACGGTCCACGCTGCAGCCACCACAGCATTTATTGCTATGCTGCATAATGAATATTGTTCGCCGTTTAATAATACCAATTATGTATTCCTCGTTACAACTTAAGTTCGGTGCCGTAGGTAATGACTGGAGCCTCCGGCGAGTTCCAATAAGTACGGTGCCGTAGGTCATAACTTGAAGTTTGAACTTGAGCCTCCCGCCGGTTCCAATAAGGAAGTTCTACAACATTATAATATAAATAAAATAACATTTATATATTTATATATATTCTAAATATATATGAGTCGTGGCACAATGTTGAAAAATAATAATATATAATATAAATAAAATTATTTTTAAAAAATCAATAAATAATTATAATAATAAGATAATCTATATAATCGTTCACTTCGACTTATCAGGTATAAAGCGAGATCAAATCCTTCTTAACTTCAATTATTTTGTCCAATTTTTATATTAAAAAATATTTAGATATTTTTATTATTAAATAAATTTAAATTATATAAATAAACTAATATCATTATAACAAAATAAATTTAAATTAACAAGTTTTAACGGTTTAATAATACCAATTATGTATTCATCGTTATAACTTCTACAACAATATAATGTAAATAAAATAACATTTATATATATTTACTCTAAAAATATATATGAGTCGTGGTACAGTGTTCAAAGGTGAAGTGAATGGGACAACATGCGTCATTCCCCAAGAGAGTAGGTGATTGGTACAACATACCCCACATGTGTCAACATTGAGGTTGACAAACTTGAAATTACGTATAACTGTTCTAATGTTTGATACAACCACCACCGTGTGTAGAACTTTAAAAAGTATTCTTAAGTTTTCCAATGATAATCAATATTCATTAATTTATATTAATGTAAACATTGTAAATATATATAAGTTTGTTTATATGGGCTTCTTAAGCCTAGCTACCGTAAAAAGGTATATTTATTAGCAATTGCTTCAAGAAGGTGTAATAATACCTTGACAAGATGGTCGTTAGAGGATTAAAAAAGACAAAAAATATAAGACTAAAATAAGATAGTGCAACATCCATAACAAAATGGAACATTTCAATTTATAAAAATATAGAGAATAGTCCAACTCACAATAGATAACAAGTTTACTGAACTTAACATTTTTACAAAATAGCAAATAGGGCTTTCAAATTAACATCACATTACATTTCAGCATGGCCTTTACAACGAACATGCGATGGCATGGCAGAAATTTATCTCATCAAGAGAAGACTCCAATGTGTTGTTAGAATTATAAAGAAGGAAAAACATGTTTGATAAAAACGCATGTATTCAAACATGGTGTTGCAAACATATTGGGCCGGTTGCAAAATATAAGGTGTTGCAAAATGAGCATTGTATCCTTGCCCTCCAAAATGGCAGTGACCCTTTCCCTTTTTCAGAGTGTAAAGTTGTTTTTGAATTCTTTGCTTTGAGAAATTACTGCATCTAATTTGCAGATAGATGTGCATAGTTGATGGAGCAACTACAAAAGAACCACATAATGGTAAGCTAAAACACATTTGAGAAAAGACATTTCAAATGTGAATATAACTATCATGGTCTTTAATAAGATTAACATATTAACATGAAAGGAGTTGCAGTTTTTCTTTGATACATGCGGAGAAATAAATCATATCATATTTGAGAAGAAATGCAATACGAAATGTGTGAGCATAGTTTGTAAGTACTCTCACAATAAAAAAAATGAGTTAGCATAAACCCAATTGCAGAGACAGATCTCTGTAGATACAAGCTCAATATAGGCATGCTACTTATTGTAGAAACATGCTCCCGCAAACTGAATAAAAAACAAATTGCTACAACAGAAATAAACGTATGCATCTAAAGACAAGTAAAATGAAGTAACAAATATTCTTTAGAGTTAAGAAACTAAATTTAATTTGGCAAATTACATTTATTGATAGCTTGGGTTTGTCATCTTTTATTAGACCTTATTGATTTTTACCTATATTAGTTATTATGTGATAGTAAAGTATGCCATATCACCACCCATACATGTCATGTTGTGCATCAATTCTTTGAATTCCAACTTTGGTTAGTACGATTGCTGATACAGAGGAAAGACAAGAATTGAGGATTGTTCGACATGAATCCATGTAGAGGGATGTGTGTGTTTGTTTGGCATGTGAATGAGTTGTTCGGTTTTTAATTGCTAGAAAAAATTTGAGTGGCAACAACAATTATGAACAAGTTGCACAAGTAAACTCCTTGGAGTAGCCAGCATTACCTATGGGTAAAACCAAACAATTAAACCATGAACAAGCATTCAAATCAAACCTATAATTCCAAAGTACAATGGACTTTAGACTATGAACAACATTACCATCACATTTAGACCCTTCGAAAATTGACAAAGTATAATGAAATTTAGATACATGATCAAATCTGAAGAGCGTTGAAGGATTAACTTGGAGCCGACATTAAATGGATTCTATAAATTAACGGATCAGAATGTAGCGACTTAATTTAAGAATTTCAGTGTATAAGATTGCATTGAGGAATAAGTGCAGTTAGTAATTGTTGTTACATAATCTGATGGAGCACATTGTAGAATGTATGTTGTAGAATCGCATAGGTTCTCATGAGGTCAAAGATGGGATTGTAACTAAAATCAATATTTACTGATCACAAAAACGGAAGATAATGAAAGGCAAAAACATATTGGTATACAAGTAGCTTGGATGTATGTAAGAACCTTGCAAGAATAGGAACCTATCACAGAAAGTAATTATATTTTTCAGGGAAGATGTCAGCAAACCTATAAATTGAGTTTTGATGAAATTGATAACAATCATGTTAAGGCATCAAGAGATGGATAAAAACGAATCTCTGAAAAACACATGGACTATCTACCTAAGGCGAGGAAACAAAGAGGGAAAAAAGGTCACCTTAATAAGGAGTTTACAGTAAATTGTGGAGAGCAAATCATGGTAATGTCATGTAGTTCATCAAAAGGTGCAAAACAACATACTGCTAAATTCTAATAGCATTCTATATGTGGACCAAAAAGGAATTGTTGAATTGAGGTCCACCTGTCGCTCTGAAGAAGTTTAGTCTAGCATTGTGGTGGTTTGGACAGGATCTTAAACACATACAACATTGACACTTGACCCGATAACCTAATATTTGAGGACTTCAAAGGTAGAAAAATGACTATACCTTCAAATCAACATAGGTTTGGTGCTTTTCATGTTCAAATGCACGTAGTTTAACAACACACCACCTTCAAAGAGTGAAAAGAGATGCATGAGATAAGGAAAATACATACATATATATAGCTAGAGTCCATAGGAATTGATATTTTTTCTTCTATACAATGCATGTAGAGCAACATACCTGTCAGTTCCAAGATTTTCCACTGCATGTACAAGAGCCTCTACCTCAACAACACTAAATGGTCTCTGGATTCGGCGCTTCCCAGTCTCAAAGCCCTGGGACTTGTGGTTTAAGGGTACCAAGGAAAATCCTTGTGCAGTTTCAGGTCCTACAATTGGATGCACAATAAGGGCCCCTAGATTGGACCCAGCTTGCATGTATGCAAAATTATTTATTTATTCATATTCACTTTTTGCACATTAGTTCATTTCAATCTGTGTTCTACCAGCTAGAAAGACAAAATAAAATTAGGCTGAGATTGAAAACAATAGTTAACTTTCATTCAATTTTGTGAACAAATCACCAAACACAAAAGTTGCATAGAAGAATGACACCTGTTTGAACTACCACTCCTTGTTAGATTGGATTTTCATAACACTTTTATTACCTCCAGCAACAGTTGCCTTCCCTGAAGCGGACCCTGTTGGGTACCTACAAATTGATATCCACAAAAGACTTAATAACCCTAGTCTAATCATAGTAGTTTAGGATTGTTGCTAATGCCCAAAGGCCCTTTTGAAATCGGCTAAAGCTCTCAAAATGGACATGCAAAAGTTCCATGTAACTTCAATATAATAAACTTAACAACTTTTACCTTGGGGAAGGTTGTGTCACAACACGAGAGAGCACAAAAAGTGGATCCTCGACACTTGCCCGAGAAGTTGGCATTGGATTTGGTTCTAACACAAATCCCACAGAATCCAGCTTCCCACCATGTGTTATCCCTAATTGGTCTAGAGTATAACTCTCATTAGATACCTTGTTTCCTTGAAGAAGAACACAAACTTGCAATCCATCTCCAAGAAGATTCATAGTTCCCTCCATCACTACCCTCTGTTTTGGACAATGGATGAAAATGTGGGACAAAATAACCAATTAAGTCAGTCACTTATCAGAATGTTTGTAGGGTGGATGGACAAATAAAGCACAAAATTCCTCTCTTTGCTAATATAATTTGGTTCCATGGATGCGGATGAAGCAAGCATCCAAACTATTTAGGTAAACGACAAAAATATAAATCCTCCAAGAAAAAGAATCCAACTTCTAAGTAATCGACAAAGCAAAATCTTACTTTCAAATTGGCAATAGTTGCAGATTCTGGCATATCAATAAAAAACTCTGTGACTGTAAATGATTTAATAGACAGTTTAACTGCACAACAGACCAAGAACACCAATGTTAAAAGATTATAACTTCCTAAATTGCAAATTCCAAATTGCATATTGAAAACCCAAAGGCATATAAAGTACAAAAAATTTAAAATAAGAGACACTGTTAGTGAAGAAATCAGAAGGAAATATACAAAGGGAAACTTCGTGATCAAGCTCATTTTATATGGGAAATTAATGGGTAAGTTGATCTTCTTGCTTGACAAGATCCAGTTCTAAACGAACAGCTGGATACCCTTGAAAATTCCAAAAAACAATAGTAAAGATTCATGCAGATACCATAAAATTCATACAAACCAACAACTACAACAAAAAAAGGAATCCACATGGTAGTATACCTAGAAGTTAGCTTTCCAAATTGAAAAAAGTCCTTCAAACATAAACTGTAATTGTTTGTCAATTTCCCCCTCATGATGAATGCTTGTTAATGGATAAATAAACTCCTTCAAACAAGTGAAATCCAAGTCACCGTATCATTTAATTTAATGTACCATATCATAAGCAAATTCCATATTGCATATTGAAAACACAAAGGCATTTAAAGTATGAAAATTTGAAAATAAGAGAGGTTGCTAATGAAGAAATCATAAGGAAATATACAAAGGCCAACTCTTTGGTCAAGCTTATCTTCTAGGGAAAATTCATGGGTAAAATGATGTTCTTACTCGACAAGATTGAGTTTCGGACGAATAGCTGGAAAACCCTAAAAATTTCTAGAAAACAGTACTAAAGTTTGATGCACATACCATAAAAATCATATAAAACAACAATTGCAGCACAAACAGGAATGCACAACATATTATACTTGGAAGCTACCTCTACAAATTGCAGAAACTCGTTCAATTGGGAACTACAATTGTTTGTCAATTTATCCCTCATGAAGCATTCCTGGCTTGGTCTTGACCTAATGAGCAAAATCTTCATATATCTAAAGCAGTAGGACTAAGGCAGAGGGGAAAGGTTTGCTATTGCCTTCTCTTACCATGAAGGGCTTGAGGTGAAATGCTTTGAATAATTGAGTCTCATTCCTTAACAAATCGAACGACAACCTGCAAAGAAGAAACACTATTTTAAATATCAACATATATTATAGAGAAGAAACCCGACCTTAATCTTGAGCAAATGTCAAAGGACGTAACATTCCTTAAGCATGAAAAAAAACAATGATACCATACCTTGAAACTCTTGTCTGTAGGAGTGGGCAACAAAACAATAAGTTACAAAGAAATGATCTCATGTGAAACTTGTTCGGTTGTGAGATGATCTATGATTATTGTTGTTGCCAGTAAGAGAGGCTACGTAATAGTTAAATAGAAGATAAGGATACCATGCAAAAAACAACTTGAAAAAAAAGGAATTATCTGTTGAGTAAAATAGTTGTCATTGATGTCAAATCTGTTATCGAAAGTCAAAGATATGGTAGCAGGATGAAAGTTGCAGGTATCCATAATAACAAAGGAATAACCTTGTTATAGGTTGCAGGTTGAATGACAAACAAATAACCCTGTAGGAAGTTGAACAACTGAGATCGATCATCCAAGTAAATCGACGACTCACAATGTTCTTGCTGAATGAACTAGCGCAAAGGTTAAACACGTAATAAGTTACAAGGGTCCGCAACAATCAAAGATCGGATGGGTTATATTAGTCCCACACTAGATCCAATGGCTAAGGATTAGTTTTGACAGTTAGGCGAAAAATCCAAAGTTCCGCAAAAGACCAAGATCGGACGATTGAGACTAGTTCCGCTAAAACAGATCAACGATGGGAAACTGACTTCCACATTCCGCAATGCGGATAGGAGTTTGCGAAAAGGAAAAGGCAGAAAGTCGAGATACGATTTGAGGAAATGTCGTATCCCGCACCCCGCACCCCGCAATCTCAAATATCAATGCTCACGGAGAAGCCTGATGAATATCAACGGTGGAAAATCGACGTCCACATTCCGGAGTGCGGAAAGGATTTTGCGGAAAGACAAAAGCGGACAGTTGAGATACGATTTGAGGAAATGTTACATCCTGCATCCCGCATCCCGTAATCTGGAGATCGATGCTCAAGGAGAATCTCGATGAAGATCAACGGTGGGGAATCGTTGAAACAGAAACTTGGTGCGGAAATACGATTTAAAAAAAGAAATTTGTAGAGAAGATCAACTGTCCGGATTGTATCTGGTGAAGAAGATTACAGAAGCACCATAAAATGATAAACAGGGCTGCGGAAATGAATTCTGAGCTATGGGAAGAACAAAATGGTGTTTTTTCTAAAATGATGCGACGGTTGAATGGGTAGATGATGATTGGTTGTGTCTATAAGTAAACAGTCATGATTCAAAATGAAAGAGCGCAGCTATGGAGAGATGCGTTGATAAGAAATAGGGATAGGGTATTTAATAAATGAATGTGTAAAGACTTAAGTGTCTCTATTAGCAAGTTTGACAGAGTCCAAAGTGAATAGTTTTTAACTATTCTAAAAGACTCAAAAAATTAGGTAAGGGTGGCTGGGTGGTGCTAGGGCAGGCCACAGGTCTACAAGCGGTCAAAGCCTCCTTCCAGTCGTAGCTGGAGAACAAGTGTCATAGCATCCTTGTCTGCTGAAGCAAGCAGAAAACCATAGGGGTGTTGTAGCATCACTGTCTGTAGTTGTAGGAAAAATCTAGGGTGTGTCTACATCCTTTCTGTTGGAGCAGATAAACAATTTTGTAAATTCATCTTATTAATGAGTTTGTGTTGGTGGTTTGCTATTTTGAGGTTTCTACGATAAAATATGTGTCTTGATTGTTTATTTTTCGTGTATTTGAAACTAAAAAGTGACAATATTGATTCATCCCCCTTGGAAGAGAAAAGAAGATGAAAAGCAAGAATGTAATGCAGAAAAGTATATTTAATAAATGTAGAAGGTGCTTTACAAAATAGGGTCCTTGGTAATTTATATTGTAAGTGGGGAAGAGAGGTGACTTTTCAAGTCACCTCTTAATTAAATTACATTAATTAACCTAGCTTAATATTTAATTTTGGCATTTGTTACATTGCCTTCCCCTTAAGGGAAGCTTTGTACTCAAAGCTTAATTGACGATAATGATTATGTGAACTGTCACAACGTCTCTGATGTGGATATCTGTATGAGTTGTTACTGAGAGGTTTTGTCATTGGTTCTATTTTGATTATGTATTTGGTTTTTCCATTTGGTGGGAGCTCCATAGGTAACTCTTGAAACATCATGCGACGTTTTCGAATCAACTCTTGTATCTCTGGTTGTTTTCTCATATCTCCTTTGCTTGTTAGAATCTTCATTTCTTGACATTGAGGTGTGTACGTTGGTGCATCTTTCCAACATAGCTTTTCCATCTGATGTGATGAAACCAATTGTGTTAGAGGTGGTTGGAAACCATATAATTTGTGTGTTTTCCCTAATGCATGGAATTCAATGAAATGTTCTTGGTGATTTGCAAAGTATGTACCCAAGGTTTGTAACCATTGTATTCCTAATACTACGTCAACTCCTCCCAGTGGTATTGCAAAGAAATCTGATTCTAAGTTATACTCTTGCATTTGTAACTTAACCTTGTGACATTTTCCCACATTGTCAATCTTCTTGCCATCTGCTACCATAACCTTCATGTTAGGTATGGATGAATAAATAGGTTAAATACTTTAGCAAGGTTGACATTAACGAAGTTATGGGTGCTGCCAGAGTCGATGAGAACTGTAATGTTATTATTTTTTATATGTCCTTTAATCTTAAATGTTTGCGGTTGGGAAATTACGGTAATAGCGGCTAATGAGATTTGTGGGGAGTCATCCTCGATTCTGGGTGGTATTCTTGTTGGCTATTCGCATCGTTCTCAATTGGTTCCTTGACTTCCAACTCTGCTTCTTCTGCTTCACATGCACACAATTTCTTTTGTAAGCATATGTGCTTAGGATCCCATTTGTCTCCACAGAACTTACATTTCCCTTCCTTTATTCTCTGGGCCTCTAACCTAGGATTCGTTCCTTCCCTAAGTTGAGGCGGTGTATATCTTGGACTTCCTGTGTATGCTGATTGGAGGGGGTTCTTTTTGGAGTCGTCTTGGTTGACATTTGTATGGATAGATTTGCTTGCAATAATCCTAGCTTTACGTCGTGCTTCCTCCATGGTAGAGATGTTGTGTAACTCTAGTTCGTCACAGATGTGTTATTTTAGACAGTGTATGTAGGTCTGTAGTCATTGGTCATCGGTTAACTCTAGAACTCGAGTTGACAGCACTTCCCATTCACAGGTGTACTCGTCGACATTGTTTTTTTGTTGTAATCTTGTGATTTTGGAAAAGAAGTCTTTTTCTTCAATTCCTTGGAATCTCTTGATGAGATCATTCCTGAAGCTAACCCAGTTATGAGAACATATTCTTGCAGTATTCTTCCACCATAAGTACCAATTGTAAGCATTTCCTTCTAGATGCATGGAGGCATATTTAATTTTCTCGTCGTCATAATGGATGTTGTGGATGTCTAGGTATTACTCGGCTTTGTTAATCCACGCTATGCACTGTCATTCATCCCCATCGTATTTGGTTAACTCAATTTTCACTCGTATTTATCGTCCTTGTGTATATGAGGCTGAGGACGACATGTTGAATAGAGGAACTTACTGCTCCGATGTTCTGGGAGAGTTTGGTTGCAGGTCATTCGATATTTGTAATATGTCCAAGATAGCGGTTAAAACTGCCTGATTTTTCTTTTGGTCTTCTTGTAGAGTGAGGAAGCTATTCTCTATTCGTGACGTGAATTGTGTCCAATTTGATGTCAAATCGTCACTGGTTTGTTTGATTTTTGCGTGGAGTTCCTCGTAATTCTTGTTAATTTTCTCATTGATTCGATCGAACCGAGCGTCCATCGATCTGGTGATTGCAATCTTCTCCGTGCTGAACGTGGATTTATTTTTATTTGCTGTATGATACCATCCTGCCACGATTTTTATATATATTTTTTAAATTTTTAATTTTTTTAGTTTTTTAAAGAATTATAATAATAATAGCTTTTAGAATATAGTTTTTTTTAATTAATAATAATTTTAATAAATAATAATATTAATATAAATATGTTAATATTATTATTAATATTAAAATTTGTATTATTTGCAAGAGTCACGTGATTGAAGTTTTTAAGCCTCACGTAATTTGCTGCGGAATGAAGCGTTTGTGGAGAGGGGAATGGATCAACAGCGGGAGGGTGGAAACGACTGGAAGGGAATGGAAGCGGCGTGAAGCAACCGGGTGGAGAGCGGATGAAGGGGGAGGAAGCGGCCGGGTGTAAGGAAGGTGGCTAATAGGGAAGGGAAGTGGGAGAATGGAGTAGGGAGCAGGAAGGGAAGGAAGGCGGCAGTGGAGGCATTAGCCGATGGGGGTGACATCGTGGATAGAGGGAGCAAGCGGGATGATGAAGGAGGGACAGCAATAGAGTGGGAGATGGAAAGAGGGATGAAGGGAGTGGGAAATGAGGGAGGTGGAGTGAAGGCAGGGTGGAATGAGCAAGCGGCTAGTGTACAGGTGGTCGAGAGGAAGGAATGGATATGCAGGAGTACGTGGAGGGAGGAAGGAGGGAGGGAACAACGAGTAGGTGGGTGGCGTGTGTGGAGAAGGTGCGAGGTGGGGTTTTGTGAGGCTTGATGGAGGAGGGTGCAGGGTGGATGAGAAGGTTAGGAGAGCAATGTGGTTGAGTGGAGCAACGTGGAGGCCTAGAGGGACGGTGTGAGGAAAGAAGGATGAAGGGATATGTGGAGCAGGTGGAAGAGGGGGAATGGAGAAACAGAGGATGCAGACGACATGGTGTGGAGTGCAGCGTGAGTGCGAGGAAAGTAAAGAGGAGGTGGGTGCTGCGAAGGTGGTAGTTGGGAGTGGTGGTGGGCTGGTGCTGAGAGTCGAGAGGCTCTGATACCAATGGAAGATCAAAGAAGATGAAAAGAAAGAATGTAATGTAGAAAAGTATTATTAATAAATGTAGAAGGTGCTTTACAAAATAGGTGCCTCGGTAATTTATACCGTAAGTGGGGAAGAGAGGTGACTTTTCAAGTCACCTCTTAGTTAAATTATATTAATTAACATAGCTTCATATTTAATTTTGGCATTTGTTACACCCCCCCTCTCAGTATTGTGGGATAAACCAACAATCGATATCAGAGCAGGTTCCTTCACAACAGCTTAAACCACTGGAAGGAAGATCCCATCCAAAACTCACAATGGATCAACAAGAAGGATTGGCCACTAACAAACCTCCACTATTCACTGGAGAAAATTATGCTAATTGGAGTATAAGAATGAGGTGTCATTTGATGTCCCTGAGATCGAAGGTTTGGGCATAAATAGAAAAGGAGCTTAAAATAGGAAACCAATACCCTACAGACACAGTTGAGCTAGGAGAATATGAAGGTAACGCCAAAGCCCTAAACGCAATTTTAAGTGGTCTAACAAACTCAGTATTTACCAAAGTTATGCAATGCACATCTGCCAAAAAATCTTGGGACAAGTTGAAAACTATCTAAGAAGGAGAAGTAGACCTAAGAGCTGAACTTGTTAGCGCCCTTGAAGAACTTGAGAAATGTAGGAAAAAGAATAGACATTCAAATATTATCATTAGTTAGTTGGAAGCTCAACTTCTAGGTGCCAAAAAGGTTGAGGAGGACTTAAACCTTTAGCTCAAAAGAAGAATACAAGAGTCTGAAAAGCTTGCAGAAGAAATCATGCAATTCAAGAGAAAGCTTGATGAAGGATCTATCAAATCAAAGTTTGAGAATAGATCAAGGATTCTAGATGACATTCTGAGTAGCCAAAGATCATCAAGTGATATGTCTGGTTTGGGGTTCATTAAAGAGAAGAAGCCAGATAGATTTCATGTCACAAATCAAGAAGGAAGTAAGAAAAGATATGCTGAAGTACTAAAGACTCCAGCTAAAAAGGAAAGAAGCAAGAAAGTAGGCTTAATTTCTCAAGATATAAATGCAAATAATATAGCACCCAAGAGACCAAATATATATCTACAGATCTTTTTAGGTCACTGTTTTTCTTGTAATAATTTTGGTCATAAAGCCTTAAATTGCAAAAGTGAAAGAAAGGTCTATGAATACAAGAGGAAGTCATCAAGTAATAAGACAAAGGGAAATATGAATCTTTTTACACTACTTCAAAAATATGATATAGAATGTTATAAGTGTAATAACCATGGACATATGGAAAGAGATTGTAAACTGAAGACTCCTACAAGAAATACTGTTAAAATCAAATCTCAGAACACCAAACAAAAGAAGTATTCGAGAGAAAAGGAAGAAAAGGAAAGTTCCATGATTGCTTTATGTGCAACCGAAATCCAAAAATTATGGCACTTGGACAGTGGTTGTTCAAAAAATATGACCCACAACTCAAGCAAATTCATAACACTAAAAGATAATAAGGGAAACGTCACTTTTGGAGATAGCCTGTCCTCCAAAATAATCGGCAAAGGAACAACTGTTGTCAACAGCAAGATTAAAGCATAAAATGTTTTGCTAGTTGAAAACATCAAGCCTAATCTTCTCAGTGTAAGCCAAACATGTGACCAAGGACACATTTGAATCTTTGACTCAGAAAAATGTGAAATCAAGAATAAAAAATCAGGAAAGGTAGTTAGCATTGCTATGAGAAATACAAACAATGTATACATCTTGGAAAATGAAAACCAAAGCTACTTAAGTATGGTAGATGAAAGTTGGTTATGGCACAGAAGGTTGGGACATTTAGGCTTTGAAAATATTGCCAAAATAAGCACGAAGGAAGCTGTAAGAGATCTACCAAAAATTGTAGTTCCTCTAAATTTTGTGTGTAAACATTGTCAACATGGGAAGCAAACCAAAGTCAGCTTTAAAATAAAAGAACATATGACCTTACACCCTCTAGAAATAATACACACAGACCTATGTGGACCAACCATAACTAAAATCCTGCAAGGAGATCACTATTTCATGTTGCTCATTGATGATTACACAAGGATGACATGGGTGGCATTCCTCAAAGAAAAATCAGAAGCTTTTGAAAAATTTAAAATATTCAAAGCAATGGCTAAAAATTAGTCGGGTATGAAAATCAAGTGTCTTAGATAGGATAATAGGGGAGAATTTACCTCAAATGAATTCAATGAGTTCTGTGAAGGTCATGGAATTAAGAGGCAATTTTCAGCTACAAAAAATCCTCAGTAGAATGGGGTTGTTGAAAGGAAAAATAGAACAGTCCAAGAAGCTGCTAGAACTATGCTCAATGAAGCAAAACTGTCAGATTCATTTTGGAGAGAAGATGCATACACGGCAGTCTACATACTTAACAGAGGACAACTCAGAGTGAATAAGGATAAGACCCCCTATGAATTGTGGTATGGAAGACGAGCCTCAGTCAAATATTTTAAAGTGTTTGGAAATAACTATTACATCAAAAGAAACGAGGATGACCTTGGAAAGTTCGACTCTAGGACTGATGAAGGAATCTTTCTAGGATACTCATCCACCAAAAGGGCATATAGGTGTTACAATAAAAGGTTACATAAAATTGTAGAAAGTGCTAATGTGAAAGTAGATGATATAAAAACAAGGAAAGATAAAAATATTGACAGTATTGAAAATACATGTGATGAGGAAATAAAAAAGGAAGAGAGCATTCATAATGAAGAAGAAGACAAAGAGAAGGAAGATACATAGGAAGATGAATAAGACTCCCCTAGACTTGGAACTAAAACTCCCTCTAGAAGGATACAAAAGAATCATCCGGAGTCACAGATCATGGGTGATAAAAATGTTGGAGTCATAACAAGAAGACAACTACCAGGTGTTGAACAAGCCCTACTCTCAATAGTTGAACCCAAGAACTTTACAGAATCTAGCAAAAATGATGAATGGGTCAAAGCCATGAATGAAGAACTAGATCAGATTGAGAAAAATGAGACCTGGGAACTTGTCCCAAGACCTAAATATAACAACATTGTAGGAACCAAATGGATTTTCAAAAAAAAGTTCGATCAAGATGGACAAGTAATAAGGAACAAAGCAAGATTGTTTTGTAAAGGGTATGCCTAAGTGGAAGGTATTGACTTTGAAGAAACTTTTGCTCCTATAGCACGACTTGAAGCCACCAGAATGTTTTTAGCATTATCATGCCATAAAAATTTTAGAGTATATTGAAATGGATGTCAAGTCTGCATTCCTAAATGGAAAAATGGAAGAAGAAGAGTATATTGAAAAACCTGAAGGATTTCTTGTGTCAGAGAACAAAAATTATGTCTGTAAACTGAAGAAGGCACTCTATGGTCTTAAACAGACTCCAAGAGCATGGTTTCCAAGACTAGATGGTTACTTGAAACATCAAGGTTTTAAAAGAGGAGCCACTGGAAGTAATCTTTACCTAAAAACCGAAGATAAAAATATGATCCTTGTTGTTGTCTATGTGGATGATATCATATTTGGAAGCAATCTTCAAATCCTAAGTGTAGATTTTGCCTCTGAAATGAAGAAAGAATTCAAAATTTCAATGTTGGGTGAATTGACTTTCTTCTTGGGATTGCAAGTCTACCAAACAGACGAAGGAATTTACATCTCTCAAACTAAATACATCAAAGATATGTTGAAAAAGTTTAAAATGGAAGATTCCAAACCTGTTGGTACTCCCATGGTCACCGGTTGCAAGTTAAGTAAGGATGATGAATCTCTGGAAGTAGATCATACCATGTTTAGATCCATGATTGGCAGTCTGCTATATGTGACAGCCACAAGACCAGATGTGATGCAAGCTGCTGGATTAGTGGCTAGATTCTAGTCAGCTCCCAAAGAAACACATGTAACAACAGTAAAAAGGATTTTCAAATATCTAAAATGTACCATGGAGTATGGGTTATGGTATCCAAAAGGACAAGACTTTACCTTGAAAGCATTTACTGATGCATATTGGGCAAGAAGTGTTGATGATCGAAAAGTACTAATGGAGCAACATTTTTTCTCAGAAATTGTTTAATATCATGGTCAAGTAAAAACAATCTTCCATTTCACTCTCTACAACAGAAGCAGAATATATTGTTGCTGCCTCATGTTGCACTCAGGTTATTTAGATGAAACAAACCCTAGAAGATCTACTTGTAAAAAATGAACATCTAATAGTGATCAACTGTGATAACACCAGTGCTATAAATTTGTCTAAAACTCCTATCATGCATTCTAAGAAAAAACATATACCAATCAAGTATCACTATCTAAGAGAACAGGTCTCTCAAAAAGCAGTCAGATTAGAATACATTGACACAAAATAACAGATTGCTAACATTTTCACCAAACCACTACCCAAGGAAGCCTTTGAGCGTCTAGAAAGAAGATGGGAGTAATTCCTTTACAAAAGCATTAAGAGGAGGAAGCGCAATCTCAGGGGAAGATATGATGACATGAGGAGCTATCAGACATGGAGGTTTCTTTGTCATTGGTGTCAAAGGGGGAGAATTATTAAAGATCTTACCATCAATGCCAAAGGGGGATATTTTTGAGTAATTGATGTCAAATATGTTATTGAAAGTCAAAGATATGGTGGCAGGCTTAAAGTTGCAGGTATCCAGAATAAAAAAAGGAATAACCTTGTTACAGGTTGCAGGTTGAATGACAAACAAATAACCCTGCAACAATTTGAACAACTGAGATCAATCATCCAAGTAAATCGACGACTCACAATGTTCTTGCTGAATGAACTAGAGCAGAGGTTAAACATGTGAAAGTGACAAGAGTCCGAAACAATCAAAGATCGGACGGGTTATATTAGTCCCGCACTAGATCCTACAGTTAAGGATTAGTTCTGACAGTTAGGCGGAAAATCCAAAGTTCTGGAAAAGATCAAGATCGGATGGTTGAGACTAGTTCCGCTAAAATAGATCAACGGTGGGAAACCGACTTCCACATTCCGTAGTATGGAAAGGAGTTTGCGAAAAGGAAAAGGTGGAAAGTTGAGATACGATTTGAGGAAATGTCGCATCTCGCATCCCGCAATTTTGAACATCAATGCTCATGGAGAAGCTTGATGAAGATCAATGGTGGAAAACCGACGTTCGCATTCCGCAGTGCGAAAAGGAGTTTGCGAAAGACAAAAGCGGACAATTGAGATACAATTTGAGGAAATGTTACATCCTGCATCCCGCATCCCGCAATCTGGAGATTGAAGCTCAAGGAGAAGCCCGATGAAGATCAACAGTGGGGAATCGTTAAAACATAAACTTGGTGCGGAAATACGATTTAAAAAGGGAAATATGTAGAGAAGACCAACTCTCTGGATTGTATCTGGTGAAGAAGATTACGAAAGAACCAAAAAATGATAAACAGGGCTGCGGAAATGAATTCTGACCTATGGGAAGAATGAAACGGTGTTTTTGCTGAAATGATGCGATGGTTGAACAAGGAGATGATGATTGGTTGTGTCTGTAAGTAAATAGTCATGATCCAAAACGAAAGAGCGCAACTATGGAGAGATGCGTTTAGGTATAGGGTATTTAATAAATGAATGTGTAAAGAATTATGTGTCTTTGTTAGAAAGTTCGACAAATTCCAAAGTGAATAGTTTTAAACTGTTCTAAAAGACTGAGAAAATTAGTTAAGGGTGGGAAGGTGGTGCTGGGGCAGGACACAGGTCTACAGGGGGTCGAAGCCTCCTTCCAGTCATAGCTGGAGAATAGGGTGTCGTAGCATCCTTTTCTGTTGAAGCATGAAGAAAACCATAGGGGTGTTGTAGCATCCATGTCTATAGTTGTAGGCAAAATCTAGGTTGTGTCTACATCCTTTCAGTTGGAGCAGATAACCAATTTTGTAAATTCATCTTATTAATGAGTTTGTGTTGGTGGTTTTCTCTTTTGAGGTTTCCATGATAAAATATGTGTCTTGATTGTTTATTTTTGTGTATTTTAAACTAAAAAGGCGACAATACCGATTCACCCCCCCTCTCAGTATTGTGGGATAAACCAACATTATCAAGGCCAAAAAGTAGCTAATAAGACAAAGACAAACCAACCTGCAATTTGGGATTTTATACATAACCTACAAAATAGAGCTCTTCACAATATGCTACAATTCTTTGAATGACATCCTGGAAGCATTTGGCAACAAGGTGTACTCCACCTGAGTGGACTAACATAAAACTAGGACAACCATCAATCCAAGATAATTCCAAAAAAATAACATGAAGTTCAAATGTATTGAATTTGATGACCATATGTACATATAATGAAAAGGGTGATGTATCCCATATGTAATTCTAAAAAGAAAGGGTGATGTACAAGAGATGCTTATAAAATAAGATTGTGAATCAACGAGTGTATCTTACCATGAAATCCTTGAGGTGAAAGGCGTTGCAGCATGCACCCACATCACTTAAAAAAGGCAATGGAAACCTGAAGATAGGAAAGCAAGTTTTAAAGTTTGATAAATATTATAGAGAAGAAACTTATTTGCATAATAAAGAAAATGAAAAAATATATAGAATCCTGTGACCAGAGGAAAAGAAATGGAAAAAAACGTGTACTTATATATAGATCTTCATGAATGGCAAGAAAGGGATAACTAGTTGTTAAGCTCAACATTTTTATTGTGTTGGGATGTTGAATTTGAGTTGCAATAAATGTAATGTAAGAGGGTAGAATCAGTATTTTCTTTTTTTGTTGTTGTATAAAATAGACAAATATCATGGAAAGGAATAGTAGGTAGAACAATACCTTTTAGTTTGGAGTTGGATGCTTTGCATGCAAATACATGAAGATTGCATTGGTGGCAACAGAATATGACAAGTACAGATGAAGCAGTTGTAGTAATAAATGGAAACACAATGACTAACAAGCTGTTGCAACAACTATTTATTTACAGACCATGTACTATATTATGGAGAGTATTTGAAACGAATTGAATATGGAGAATATTTGAAACCAATTGAATGTACGAACAATATCATTGTAGCAGAAGTAAAAAAATGGACAACATATTTACTTTGAAACCAAGTATAGAGACACCATGGGGAAAAAATAGACAGATGTATAAAGACAAGAATTACAACATAAATAGATACATGGAATAAATTTACAATAGAACTTAAGAATTTGGTTTATTGTTAACTGTTTCTATGTACATAGAGTGTGTTGCATTGTATTTTTATAAGAACTGTTTGTTTGATATAGTATCTCATTTAGAGAGGTGCATTACATGAAAATAGAAAGGAAAATATAATAAATGTACATGTACTGTGGTAGTAGTGGAAGCATGTAATATGTACAATGTTTGTGCATTGCATGTGTGAAAAATCCTAATACATTGATTGAATTAAAGCATGGGTTCAAGATAAGGTAGTAGATACAAGTGAAGGGTACAAATGGCAAGTGAAGAACATGTGGGAACCAAAAAAGAAGGGTTTGTGGGTTGTAAGGAGAGGAAAAAGGAAATTGCAAGCAAGTAGGAGGCTTTAGTCATAAATGCAAGAGGGATTATGGTAATGACAACACCATATACAGTTTATGTATTGAGAAAGATGAGGGCGGTGAGATAGCAAGTATTTGTGCAGCTTGTGCATGGTGTCCCTTTCATGCATATGGATAATGCGTTGAAGGAAGGCTCTTAATTCTAAGTGAAACTTAATAATGGGGTGGATTTGATTCAACAAGATGTTTGAAGTTGATTGGAAGCATGCTTCTATTTGTTGAAGTGATGCTTGTTGTTCCTTGATCCGTTGGTAGAAGTTGACAAGGATGTTGAGGTATTTCATATCCATGTTTGTTGTCGAAGAGCTAGTAAGTGGGAAAAGGAAAGCATTAAAATCTTAACATGTTCAAATAATATGAATGAAATAAACAAATTGGTTTTTTTAATGGAATTGCTAAATTAGTAAACCATAAGAAAATAACTATCATATGTTCGAAGGAAAACATTGATACATGTTTTTTTTTTAAGAAAAGGAAGAATAGTGTGCAAGGATTTGTTTTTTTTTTCATGCTAGCAAGTAACATAAGCATTAACATATTCAAATCATAGATGAAAGGAAAAAAAAGTAGAAAACTTGTGTAATGGAATTTTTTTTGTGTGTGTTCTACTACGGAGTCAAGAAAATGATGTAAGTGAAATGTTATGCTAGAATCAAGTAGATGAAACCAAGCAAAGTTGAAATACTGGAAGGAAATAAACTGAAAGATATCCATGAGTACAGGAGCGGTTTCTTCTTGTGGGGGGGGGGGGCACAGAAAATAAGTATTTTTTTATATCAAGTGGAAAGTGATAGTAAAGGTATTTCTTTTTATGGTGGTGTTTTTTATTTTCTTTTGTGTGCAAAATATAAGAGGTGTGGGAAGTAATGCATGGGTGTAAGCATATGCGAGCAACTATGTTAAGCGATGTGTGGTGCAGTTGATCTGGAGGCAATTAAAATTTCCTCTTGTTTTCTTCGTTGGACAGAAGGGCTATCCTTCATACGTGCATATTGAGCAAAAGTAAATGTTGGCATTATGCGTAGGTCAGTGAGTTGTCTAACTATTGAAACTGCAGTAAAGGTCAGGCCTTGCCAGTCAATGTTTCTTATGTTGATTATTGCCTTTTGTAAGGTCATGTCTTGTGCTTTGTGTATTGTTAAACCCTTGGCCATGCGAATGGGAAGTTTTCTATGAGAACCTATTGTTAAAGGGAGGATCAGGATGTAGTTAGGGTTGGAAGAATCCCATGGTGGCCCTTTGTAGTCCAGGGAGAAGGTAATGAGGTCACAACCTGGTAAAAACATAGGCAATTCAAAACAACAATAACCCTCTAATGACCTAAGGTATGCTTGTCAAGATGAGCATAGCATAATTAGAATTAGGATTTTTGTATATGCATAATAGTTTTGGGAAAACATTAAGAGGTACAAGAAGAGTTATGTTTGCAATAGGTAAAAGTAGTGGAGGTAAGGAAAAGGAGGGTAATAGTGCAAATTCTACAAACCAGACTCATCTGCCCCTCTTACAACATAATGTATTTGTGCTTTTAAGGAAAAATTATGATTAGGTTGATATATGAGAAAACTTAATAAAACGATCAAGTACAACTAAGAAAGACCTTATTTCTCCCTAAAGGACAATAGGAATGCCTTACGTTGGATGGAACCCTTCTGTTAAAATATTTCAAAGAGGATTTTGATGTTTTTTTATCTTCTCTATGATATTTGAAACCAAAAAACTGCAAACCCAATGCAAACCCTGCTTTGTAGAAACATCAAATCCTATTCCTCCAAATCGGTTGAATGCAATTTGTATGTGCGAACCCAAATCCTGCAAAGCGTGTGAATTCACTATGCATATGAAATCATTGGAAGCTTGAGATCACCAAACTGAATGTGTACGCAAAACACAATCTATGCATGAGGGAGGGGCATTGGATTGACAAGATGTTAAGCGACCTCCATGAATGGGTTATGTGAAAAAGGAAAAATCCATTTTGTCTGGTCGTGGAGTCTGTCTACCCAAGGAAAGTGTTGAAGGGAGATTAGATGGCTGAGGCATCAATATTTATTACAAAATCCCTCAGTGCATACAACATAAAAACATCAAAATAAGTTATCCATCACCTATAGTTGGGGTTTCATAAGTTCAACATTAATGTCACTAGGACGACCACCAACAAGCCAAGGAGAGTCCACTGGATCAGGAGAAGAACCATCTGAATCGAGGATAGTCCATCGAAGGACTAGAAGAAACCATGGCACGAACAGATTCCACCTGAGTAGGGGAATAAACTGCCGAGGTAGGGGAAGAAATGAGCAGAGCAGCGAAATAAACCGTGAGCTTTAAGAAGTCCAACAGAGCAGCCAAAGAACCTAAAGGACACGCTGTTGATGCCTAATTTTGTCATCATTTTTGGTTAATAAATTGCTCTATGGACATTACTTTTGTCACTTTTTGGCATACTTCTTACCATTCAGACTATCAATTAAACCCAAGTATGAATATATTTGAATATTACACAAGTCTTGGTTAAATTTCATTATTTCATGGTTTTATTAACAATTATGTGAAATTTTGACTGAACGGGACTACACCCTATGCGGCGAGACCGTTGCGACCTCCAGCGGCTAGGGCCAAAACCCTAGCCGCCTACGTCCCTCTCCTGGTTGTTTGCAGACCTCCCCGTCGGCCTTGCTCCACCTTTGCCAAGGCTGTGCACCTCATCAAGCTGCGAGCTGGGCATTTTTTCTGTGTTCTTCCTGCATTTTTTTGCGTTTTCTTCATGCGTTTTGGAGCAGCGAATAAAGCTGCGACTGTGATCATCTCTACCGCCGAGTCCAGGTTTTTCCTCCCATCTGGAACGCCCAATGGAAGTGGATCCGATGGTGGCCTTCAGGGCCCTGGTTAGATCTAGAGGCCCTAGGGCAAAGGCCGCCCCTCCAGCCAAGTTTGTTAAAAAAATGGAAGAGATCCCTTCTTTGGAGCTCTCCCCTTCTGATCTGTGCCGCATGGCCCTGTTGCTCTTAGAAAAAGCCCTCATAGGCAAGTTCACTGGTCTTTGGCCTAGCCCCAAAGCAGTGGAACAATGGACAACAGAACGGTGGAGCTCCCTGGCGCCCTCCCATATCTCTTTATGTGCTGCAGGAAGAGGGTATTTTGTGTTTATCTTTGCGAACAAAGAAGAACGTGATCTAATCTTCAGATCCGATCCATATTTCATGGGTTCGAGGGGGATTTTTTAGCTCCGTGGTCACTGGACTTCAATCCTGAAGCAGAAATCACCGCTGCCCCGGTTTGGGTTAGGCTTCCCCACCTTCATCTTCATCTCTGGGGGAAAATCTCTCTAGCTAATATAGGAAACAAGCTCGGCCGTTCCCTGGATAGCACAGAGCCAAAAGGGGATCAGTACACTTGTGCCCACATTTGTGTAGAGGTTAATCTCGAGAAAGGGCTCTCGAAATCCCTACAGCTCTCCTTGGGCGAGTGGAGTCTCATCCAGGAGCTGGATTACGAGCATATTCCCTTCAAATGCCTCTGTTGCCATGTCTATGGACATTTCACGAAAAGCTGCCCCAAAGCCTCAGAGACAGGGGATCCTCCCTCGACCAAAGGTGCAGAATTCCATCCAGTCACTAATCGGCGTAGGGCTCCCCAGAGAAGGGACTCCATCTTGGAGGTTCCCACTACAAAAAAAGATTCTCCTCTAGCAAACAAAAACAGATTTGAAGCTCTGCAAGAAGTCGATGAGCTAGAGGCAGCAATAGTAGCAGAAGACCCGTAGGAGCCAGGACCAGGCCTAGATCCTAAAGCATCAGCAGTAGAGGTCCCCCCGGCAGATGTAGATGGCGCGCTGGACCCAGATTCAGTCCGTATTCCTATAGAAACAACTGTTGAAGAAGTCCCAATGATCGCTCCTCTGGGCTCTATTGAAGGCCCCGAACCTGTAGGAGCTACTCCTATTGGAGGGCCTCCTCTGGAAAAGGCAACTGAGGGTCTTTTCGATGCGGCAACTTCTCCCTCAGAGTCCCCTGCTATTCGAAGGGTTGATCTTTGCTCCTCTTGTCGGTCCTCTGGTGACCCTAGCTCGGAAAGCTTTCCAGGTCCATCTCCCCCTCTCACCAGAGGCAGGAAGACCAATAGAGATCGCCAGGAAGCTGAAGCGTCCTCAAATATTCTTCAAGGTTATCAAAAGACGTTGGCCCCCTTCCTTAAGGGGAAACCCCCAGCCTCCTGATGGGTTGTTTCTGTACTCTTCTTTGCTCACAATTTGTGAGAATCTACTCATGTAAGCACCAATTTGCTAATTTTAGGAACTGTCTTAAAAAGAAGAAGGAGCTTGAACTCAGGATATTATCAAGAAGGTTGACAGCACTGTTAGAGGTCATCAACCTTCTTCAAATTTTGTATCTCTTACGTCTTGGGATTGCCAGGACACATTAATATCTACCCCCCAGTTATTGTCAAAAAAAAAAAAAAAAAAATTATGTGAAATTTTTAGATGTGCTTGGCAAATAGATTTTGTTTTGCAGGATATGGTTTTCAAATGGACCTCCATGTAGACCTGCGTTCACACCGAAGATGTTCGTGCTGCATTCAAATCATCATACAGCCCTTTGTTCATGCTCGTGGTTTTGTTGGATTGGATATTATGTGATGTTAAAAGCAGAAACGGTCTCATGGTTCTATTGGCCACGTGTTTCCAATGGTGTGAGAGCCCTTATTCTAGAAGATTCAAGCTCTTGGTCGCTCATCTCGACACCACACTCGCTTCCCATGTCAAAGGAGGTCCATGCACCAGTTGTTCACGCAAGGAGAACTGATTCCCAAGGAATGAGGAAGACGGCCTGTGTACTGTCATAAACTGTTATGAAATCGTTTCTTAAACAGTTGAGATTGCCTATTATTAGAGAGCTCGATCACTGAAAGGGTCGACCTACTCCTCTATTTGTAAAACTATAAAATACGTCTCTGGACGAGAGTCAAAAGTTAGCTAGTCGCAGGCATACAAACTCTGTAAAAACTCTGTTCAAGTTTAATAAAAACTCTATTTCAGCTGTGGATACATGTTGTCATCTTTTGTGAGTGACTGATTGACTTAGACGCATCCCCTGATTGCTGAGAAGGGCACCTCAACAACCAGATGTCTTCCTTGTGTATATTTCCATTCTTTCCTTTTGCAAATAAGTAATTTATGTTTTAAAGCTTTATATGCAACTCGATTTTCCTGTCACTGATATTGTTTTGTCTCTTGAATGTATGCTTTCTGTTGTTGACATAATTCATGTTTTGCTGTTCATATCGTTTATATTTGCAGAATTTAAAGTGACCAGTCGCGCATAGTTATTTCTAGCCTTTCTTTCAATTTGTTCTTTAGTTTTACATATGTAATTAGCTAGAGCTTAATTAGTTTAATGTTTCAGGCTTAGCTCATAGTTAGGTTCAACTCTGTTAATTCTTTTGTAGCTGTAGATTAACTTCACTTATTTTGGTTTGTTTTATTATACAATAGGGAATCATTTCTCTCCTTAGATATAGATTAGCATAGTTGCTCTTCTGTTATTTCCATTACTAAATAGTTTAGTTAATGTCTTGTCTGCACTATAACCTCATATGCATAAACCAGTTAGTTTCAGGATCGTTTAGGTTTCTTATCTCATAATTTACATTGTTTTTCATCAGACGGACTGTCATTCAGACTGTCGTTTGATACTGTCATTTGATACTGTCATCCGGATTGTCATTCAGACTTTAATATTTCCTCTTTTGTTTTTATGTTTGATTAAAGTCTAGTTTTTCAAGTTTCTAAATTGTATCATTCTTTGTAGTTAACTATATATATGACCTTATTTCAAACCACATAAAGTACATTAAACTCCATAACTATCCTTAGCTTTCATTCCTTTTTTCCTTAGATCACTTTTTGGATTGTGTTCCTTTTATCTCTAGCTTCTTAATTTATTACTGCTTTAGATTTTGTCAACTTCATTCCTAGTTTAAGTTATTTCATTCTTATGTGGATTGATTTTAAATTAAACTTGTTAATCTCATTCTCTAAAAAGTACATTAGTTCTTTATGGTTTGATAATTGTTTCTAATACAAGCATAGAATCTGTTCTCCTTATTCCGTAGTTGATGATGATGTTCATAAGATAAGAGTTGATTCAGAAATAAATTATCTTTATTAAGTTTTCTACTTGCTTCTAGATTACATTTCCCAAGTCATTTTCCATATGCTTAGATTTCCCTAAAACTTGTATTGATCAGTATACTTCATAAGATAGCACAATTGTTTGCATGTTTCCGATTTCAGAATTGTCATTAGACATACATATTCTTAGTTCCTTGTTAACATACTCGTTGTTAATTAGCATTCTATTTCAAATACATAAAGTGTCACTTACTCATGAATAAAGAATAGATTACAATGTTTACAATAACTTGCAATTGGACACTTTTCAGTTTGCTTCTTTTTGTAGAAGTCAAATTAATTTTACTCCCATTTAGTTTCCTTGTTACTTTTGAAAGTCATTTTGATACACCTTCTCCAGTTCCTGTCACATTTGATCCATATCCTTAGAACCCCCAAGGGGAATGGAACTAGATAAGTCAGCTTAGTTTTGAGTGTTTGTTAAATGCATGTATAGCTTCACTATAGTTTACTTTTAATCAAGTCTTGTTTCTTAGAATAGTATTGTTTATATTTCTTTAGTTATTATTAATATAGTAGAGTAGTATAGCTTGATACTACTCTAATCTATTGGTTTTGGTTAAGTCTACATTAACTTAGTAGTTGTCTTCTTGAAGTTTAACTCGGTTTTTCATTTTGAAATATCTTTCGATCTTTTATTTATTAAAATATTTCCATGACATCCTAGGTACCCTTCTACCTTCGCATATATTTTGTGTCAACTCCAAGTTTACAAACCCCGGTCGATAATTAAATATTTGGTGAATTCATTAAGACAATAAAACACCCAACACACGCATCAACAAAGCAGGAGGACACACACGAAATTTGGATTGAAATAAGGGACAAAGAATGCTAAAATGTTCTCAATAAAGACCCTAGGGTAAAAAACTCCTATCATGGCCCACTCCAAGATCAAAAAGAAACCTAAACGACAAGGCAAAGCAGAAGTAACCATAGGCGTTAAGCAGAAGAAAGATCATAAAGCAAAACAATAGCAAACAAGTCTAAAGTATACAAAGAAGTAGATATTCTTTTCTCTCTTACCCAGTTGCCACATACAAATGGAGGAGTGAAAGCTAAATAAAATATTGAAAATCCTTCTACAAAGGTCCCTTAGGTAATATCTAAGTTGTAGGATAGTTACCAATCAAATAAAATAAATATTAAGTTGACTTAGAATCGGGTACTAAAGGTCATATGGTTAGACATAAAACTACTATTGACCTACGATGTGGGGGTTAAGACAGACATGTATAGACATGGGAAAGACATAACAAAGACAACCTAAAGCAAAAAGGATTCAAACAGGCACAACCTGTCAGGAGAAGACAACCACAGTCATGTTCAGGCCAAAAGGCAGACAAAACAAAGCCTAGTCTAGGCATGTAGTATCCAAATAGGAAGAAACCCTCAAATAGACTACAACCAGTGTGTTTCAGTTCAAGATAATGGCATGGACTAATAGAAGGAAGACAGACGAATAGTTATGGGTCAACAAAGGACTTTAATATGTTCTCTCTCTTAAGGTATATAAATATATTTTTTATCATCACTGTATAAGGAGAAAATCCAAACTGAAGACGTGATCCGTTGGTAATTGCATAAGTAAAATTTATTTCCAACATGCATATACGTATGCATTAATTGATCTACTTCATACTTATGTTTTAATTGTTTTACTTGAAATATCTAAAATAGATAAATACATGACTTTAATAGTAAATAATATATTTACATGAAAAACAAATACAATAACCTTGTAGGACTAAATTTGTTTTAATAAAGTTTAATTAGTTTAAGTTAATGTAGAATTAATAAATGGACATTGGATGATTAATCACTAAAATTAATCTCATTACTACATATTCTAGTAAACATATGCTAAAAAAAATATAAAAAGAGCATAGATCTTTTATTTTAATTGTTTTTTAGATGTAAAAATAATTGTTTACATGTAATTCTATTTAATTTGACAATAAGTCTTTCTTAAGATACCTTGAAAATAAATGTTTAAGATACCTTCAAATGCCCCTCTTCCAACAAAAGAAAGGTACTTAAGGCAATACATTTTATGTGTAAAAAGGTTCATGTCAGACCAAAAGAATAAATAAAAAAATTGACTATTATGTTTGGTTGTCTCCTTGAAGGAAATACATTTTATGTGTAAAAAGGTTCATGCTAGACCAAAAAAACAAATAAAAAAATTGACTATTATGTTTGGTTGTCTCCTTTAGAAAAGTAGAAAATAGGGACTACCTCTTTCTCAAACCAAGAAAAACAAAGTATAACCTATTTATGGAGAACAAATTATGACCTTGTTTTTACTCCATGAATAAAAGACTAACAAGCATGGTTGATAGATTCAGAAAAGAAAACACTTTTTCATCCTCATTTGTGCAAATTATAAATAAGTTTTTGCTTAACGATAAAAATTTCATCTTTCAGGGTTGGCAGGCACAAAGAGTGCTTGATTAAAGAGAAACTTGAGAAACCGTATGTATGGGCTTTAAGATAAATCTCAATAAATAAGCAGTTCAAGAATGACATGTGGTACGACCAAAATCTATTGGTTGTAGCAAATTATATGTTCATAATACTGAATACAATTATAAAATATAATCTTTAAGACAACAGTAATTTGATGGGAAAATGTTATTTCATGTCTTAGAGAACTCTTAATAATGAGGTGGATATAGAAGCAAATAAGGCATCCAATATTTCAAAGGGAGTCATACGATTTAAAGAATAACATATATACCAAAACAACATACATTATAAAATAGTAAATAGTAAAAAGTATTTAGTAGTATAAAAGGTGAGTACAATTTATATGATATGGAATTTACATAAGAACATAATTTCTATGAAGGACTTTGAGTATCATGTATTTGAAGTGTGGAAGTTTTATTCAAATAAACCAAAATGAGATGTGAGGGGAAGAAAATTATTTTGCATGAGGACACTCTTAAAAGGAAGTGTACAAGGCTGAGATGCTTTTGGATCAATGGTGAAAATACATGCTAGCTAGATGTTAGATAGGTATCATGTATGATGCACTATTGCATATGTTGTTTGATGGGTAGTTCAAAGAGTGAATGGTTTGAATCATTAAGAGTTTGGTTGATGAGATTGTACATAGTAAAGAGACATGCTCATGCGGTGGTCACAAGCAATGTTGATCAATGAATTATGAAATTGATATTGTACATAAGACATGCTCATGAGGTGGGCGCATGCAATATGTATAAATGAATTATCAAATTGTATGTAGCAAACAAGCATGATCATGAGGTGGTCACATGCAATGTTGATCAATGAATTATCAAAAGTGATGAAGGGAGTGATGTGCAGGTAATGACTTTTGTGACCTTCCTAGCCTGGGAGGTGGCTGTGTATGCCCTCTAGGGCTAGGGCGTGGCATGCTACAACTCAAAAGGTTCACGTATCTAGTTCAAACAGGCCAAGAAGGCCATATTTCAATTTTGTCAACTAGTAAGAGGTAACGACTCTATATGGGCAGCTAAAGGAGGTCACGAACTCAACCCATGACTAGCAAATGAAGGTCACAACAACCATGACTTGGCCCTTGGAGGGATCACATAGGTCAGGTCCCAACCCTAGAGGGAATACATAGTTAGTGGGGTGTCACAAAAAGGCCACAAATCAAGTTTAGCATGCCCAAACAAAGTCATGTATAAGCAACCCAAAAATATGAGTCAAAACCAGCCCTAAAATGAGCCCATGCAGAAGGTAATGAGTCCCAAAAAAATTCATGTATAAGCATCCTACAAACAGGAGTCAAAACCAGCCTTAAAATCATCCCAAGCAGAAGGTAATGAGGTCACAGCCTGCTAAAAACATCAGCAAGTCAAAGCAGCAGTAACCCTCAAAGGAAGTCTTCCTCCAAAAGTGGTTGCAAAAGATTTATGATCAAGTTAAAAATGCAAGAGACATGATACATTGTTCCCAGCAAAATGAGTGCTTTGACAAGTGCCTCCTCTCTAGACAAATTTGAGAAACCATGTTCTGAAAGAACTTTGGAAGCTGCTGGACAAGACCTATGAGTTTGTATAATTTAGGCAATATTAGGGCCAATTTGCACAGATGGGTGATCTTTGTTTTAAAGACAACAAATTTGCACAGATGGGTCATCTTTGTTTTACATTAAATCAATAGAATCAACTTTGAAAAACAATTGAAATATGTAGGATGCATAGATATATATGAACATGAGTGAAAAAATAGAGTACCTGATTTATTTCTCTTCTCTAGGCTATTTGAATCCAAAATCTTGCAAACCCAATGCAAACCCTTCTCTGTAGAAACACTGAACCCTATTCATGCAAATCGGTTGAATGCAATTTGTTTGTGTGAACCCAAATCCTACAAATCATTTGAAACCGCTCTACCTATGAAATTGTTGGAATCTTGAGATCACCAAACTGAATGTGACTAGCAAACACAATTTATGCACGAGGGAGGGGCGTTGGATTGAAAAGATGTCCAGCAAGCTCCATGAATAGGTTATGTAAAAACTGACAAATCCATCTTTTCTTGCCATGGAGTTCGTCTACCCAAGGAAAGTATTGAAGGGCGATTAGATGGTCGAGGCATCATTATTTGTTACAAAACCCATCAGTGCAGCCAGCAGAAAACCTCAAAGCAAGCTATCTATCACCTGCAGTTGGGGTTTAATAAATGCAACATTAATGTCACCAAGACGACCACCACCAGGACGAGGAGATTCCACTGTATCAGGAGAATAACCAGTCGAATCGAGGATAGTCCACTGGATTACTAGAAGAAAGCACGATGTAAACAAAGTCCACCAAAGCACCAAAAGAAACCATGGTGCGAACAGATTCCACCGAAGCAGGGGAAGAAACCGCCAAGATGAGGGGAAGAAACAACCAGAGCAACAAAAGAAACCGTGGGCTTTCAGTAGTCTACCAGAGCGGGAAAAGAACCCAAAGGACACCCGTTAACAAAGAAAGAGGAGTGTAGGAGGACACACATCAACAAAGCAGGAGGAGTGTAGGAGGATACGCGCGAAAGCCAGATTGGCGGAAGGGACGACGAGTGCTACAATGTTCTCAACAAAGAATCTAGGGAAAAAATGCATGTCGGCGTAAATATAGAGTGTTCTCAAGATTGTGTATAGATAATAATAGAAAAAATAATAAAAATTTCAAATGTGTATTTTTTCACTAGCGGGAATGGTTGTTTAGTATTATAATTTGTAGTTATAAATTAAATCTGGGAATGGTCGTGGGTCTTGTTCCATCGAGGTTGCCATTTTCCATTTTTCATCCAATTGTATAATTTCTTTAGATAATGGATCTGTCGACATATTTATCTCTCTATAGATATGATGAAATGCTATCCCCTAAAAAAGACCAACAATATGGATCACTTCCTCATAAATTAGCCTCAATGAGATATTTTTGGGGTCTCTTCATTCTCATCCAATTTGTCAGAAGTTTAGAGTCCCAAAATACTTGTAATCTCTATACCCCCTTTTCTGAAGCAAGCATCAATATAGGTTTTAATGCAAGCATCTTAGCTCTGTTAATAGTACCAGGATCAATACCAGCTAAGAACTTAATCCACTATACTTCTAATAAGTTTAAAATGCCTCCATCCCCTCCCTTGGAAAGTGTGCCTTGGGAGGCACCATAAAAAAGACCAGCTACCTATTGTATTAATGATTTCCTTAGCAATCCTTCTTAACTTTGGTGGACCATCAATCTATGAGAAGTGTCCAAGAATGGCCAATGCTTTTGAAGTTGTAATAGATGGAGGTATGTTGATTTATTAAAAAATAACTTTGTTTTTGGAAATCCAAACCCACCTTATAAAGATGACTGGAAATGCTAAAAAATTCTTATATGCTTAATTATTAAGACAGTCCTAAAGGACCCTGCCAAGGTGGGCATGGTCAAGGAAAGGTCACGTTATCAAGCATGAAGGCAATACTGAGCTATGATAACTACCCAAGAGCTATGGTAACAACTACCAATATGTATGAGCTATGAAAACTACCGTGTTCACTATCGAAATGCACCATTCAAATGTTGACCATGCCTTGTAATATTAACATCTCTACATAAAATGTTGACCATGCATTGTAATATTAACATCTCTACATAAAATGTTGACCATGCATTGTAATATAACCATCTTTGCATACTTTGTCTTAGCCGATAGGTGTGTCTGGATGTTTAAAATGTGAAGGGGTCATCCAAGAACTTCGTGCACATTGTTATTACCAACTATTGCATAACCAATTGAACAAGAAGGATTGTTGCTGGTGGGTTTGTCTTGATCAACCCAAATGAATTGAGTATTCAATACCATAGAAGCGAATTCCCACATCTTGACAAAGTATGGACAAGTTTTAAAAAGGTGACCTATATGCACATTATTATGAATTTTGCACATAGGACATTTGCTCAATTCCACCCAAAATATTATCACCATGGACTTTGATAGGCCTATGGTATAGGTATCAATTGCACTCATAAATCCCCTTTCTACTGTTATGGAGTAGTAATTTAGCATAAGATAACCGCTTTCTTTAGGCTAGGTTATGATTGTTGTTGATTCTAAAGTAATGTTGGATATGTGGTAATCTTTCCTTGCTTAGAGTGCTTTTAAGAGAGCTAACAAATTGGTTTAGTATCATATGTGATTAAATGCAGGTTGGTGGCAATTACCAAGTCAGTAGATCACGTCTTCTTTTGAGATAAACATAAGCAAGCTTGACAAAGTAAGTTCTAGCTGTCCATGAGAAGGAATGAAGAAGCTCGAGATCAATTTAAGAGATTGCAAGTCTCTCCTGATTTTCAGAGAATGGTAGATCCTAAGAAGATTGATCTCGAGATTGCCACCATATATGTTTTGATGGTATTTTTAAGTTTTGTAACAAATAAAGGCTAACGCCCCATGCAAGAGAGTTATACATACTTACATACATTTTTACAACAAATTTTTTATATACATTGCAACAGTTAAGTTTGTATTTTGGATGATGAATTCTTAAAGAATATAATGACAGAACCATGGTTTACAATATTTGTCAATTTACAGTTTAGTTCAACTCTTGTAACGCACTTTGAGGTGGCCTCACTCATCGTGTTGAGCAAGAGTTATGTTTTCCTTTTCATTTTAGTTTTAAGCATTTCTCTGTTTTGATTAAGTAGATAATTGCAATCCGTTTAAAGATTAATGTTGCTTTGTTTTACTCAATGATTTGGATAAATGGATTAGAGTGCATAAGAAGTACAACTTAGAATAGATTTCTAAAAATACCATGTTTTCTTCTGTAGATTTGCATAACGGTGTCTATAGTTTAATTAAATGATGTATGTAGTCTCGTAGGTTGATTATGTAAGCACGAATTAGTCATATCTATATTTCATAGAATAAAGCACTCTAGTTTTGTTTAGATTAAATCCTTTATAAGTTTCTCAGATTAAAACATTTACTATCGATTGTCTTAGATTAAATCTTCAAAACATTTTTTAAGAATAGACTTTCATGTTTTATTAAATTAATCATTTCATGCTTTTATAATTTAATTTCAGACTTGCAAATCATATCGTCCACTACATTAAGTAGATGCTTTCTTTAAACAAATTTCCGTGCTTTCATAGATAAGAATTTATATACTTTTCTAAGACAATTAACATAGTAGATTTTCCTCGCTTAAAAATCATTTCCAATTTCGTAGAATAGGCCTTTAGATAGGACTCTCTTAGCAGTTGTACATATAGTGCCTAGAGCCTCTTAAGCTTGTACGATCCTTGGTCGATAATTAAAGTAGGATTCTTGAACTGTGAGACTGTAAATTGTTTAGCATATCAGTGGCCCACTAGATTCCCATATAGGGACTTTATTTGAAAGAGAAAACCAAAGGAACAATTTTGATTTTAATGGGAATTTGGAATTTTATATCACTTCGGATCACCATGGGGGATTAAGTAGATCTTCCTCTTTCCTAATGACCCTATATCCAATTTTTGGGGTATATCCTCCTCCAATTGTATTTCTGGACCATAATATCTCATATGCCTTATTCACTAGCCTGACATGGCTTGAATGTAAATCCTTTGCATAAGTTTCCCATTGTATTTTATCATTATCCACAAAACCAATATCTTCATCTTTTAGCCAAGCTTGCAATCTGAAAGGAGAAAAAATTGTTACATCCCATACCTGCCACAGCATGAAAAGACATCGATCCCTCAAATATTCCACCATAGTCATAGGTAATCTATCAACACCATTACTCCCTATCCATGGATCCTAACTAAGTCTAACCATGGAACCATATCCAAAAATCCAAACCAACCACTCCCAAATCACATCAAAAGAGAGAATAATTGCTTTCCAAATAATTGAAACATTCCTTATGGACTTTATTTTTCTCTTGAGTCATTCCTCAATGGTAAGTGGGTAGATGCACTTCTGATACACCACGTTCAACCATAGTCCACCCCCCCTCCAAAATCCTCCACACCCCCTTGGTTGCAAAATCATTTGCAAAATGAATAGGATCCTTCAAACCCCATCCACCAAATTCCTTAGGAAGATATAACTTGCTCCAATATGACCAATGAAAACTATTCTCTTTATACCTCCCTTTCCACATAAATTTGTAGCACAATCTCCTAATCTGCTCCAAAATTCCTCTAGGAACATAAAGCGAAAGAAACCCAGTAAACTAGACTTGTTTTCAGAACATATTTCATCATAATCAATTCCCCTCCCCAAGAAATCCATTTATTGCACCAAAGCTTAATTTTGTTATCTATTTTGGAAATTAACTAGGCCTAATCTCTTTTCATGTGATCATTGGGTTTTAATAGAAATCCCATATACTTTACACCATTTTGGTAGTCCATCCGTGAAAAATCAAATTGGGATCAGATCCATTTATATGACTCCTGATCCAGATTCCTAATGGACACACAAGACTTCGTTTTATTAAGTAACATGCATGTAGCCTCAAAAAATAAATCTAGTGTATATTTGAGCTTCAAAATCTCCTTCCTAGAACCATAAAATAAGATGAGTGTCATCTACAAAGAGAATATGAGTGACCTAGATTTCCCCTCCAATCCTTATCCCCCTAAAATATCCACAATGCCTGGCTTGGTGAAAAAGTCTATTCAAGCTCTCTACCACTAGAACAAACAGAAGGGGGGCTAGGGGTAAACCCTACCTTAGTCCCCTACCAGGTCTAAAAAATGATGAGTGTAACACCCAATTTTTGACCCCGTTTGCATTTAAATAATATGATGTAAATAATCATGGCGTGGAGCTCAAGGAAAAAGCCCCACTATTGATTTAGTGTTTATGTTTCGGCGTTTAAGATTTAGGCCGATGGTGTTTTTATGCTAGCCGGACGTTATAAGTTTGGACATCATGTTAAATTTGCAATTTTAATTAAAATCCTACAACCATCTATGTCAATGCAACAAAATGAGATGGGGGCATGATTTTTCCTAAGGATAAGGGGGGGGGGAATTGAAAGAGTGGGCAGAAATTCGAAATGGGCAGAGCACCATTTATGGGAAAAATGTTTTTTTAATTTTCTTGGGCAAGAAAACACCAAAAAAAAAGAAACGCCTGCCTTTCCCAGCTCATGCAGTCACGTTTCACCTTCTCCTCATGATTTGGACTATGTGGAACATTTTGGCAAGGGGGATTCTGGTATTCACGTAGCAAGAAAAACCTCTCTGAGTCTTGATCCTTCACGAATTTTCCTGTTCTGTGAATTGTTTTCCTTTTTACGATTTTCCTGTCTATTAGTCATTCCTTGAATGCGAATGCCCAAAATCTGATTTGTGTTTTTGAATTGAATGACCATCAAACGATTTCGTTTTTGGTAATTGCAGTAGTCGGTTTGGCTCATGCAATGCTCAGAAATTCGTAATTGATGTTTGTGTGTGTGTTCCTTGGATTTTGTTATGTTTTGTTAATACCAGAAATGAGATCGTTGTGTGTACATCCTACATATGAACTTATTTGGGGAATGGAAATGGAGTCTGGACTTGCTTGATAAACCTAATGTGTGAAGGAACCTCACAGACCAATCTAGAGAGATGGTTTTCTTCTTTAAATACCCTGAATAACACTGGAAGGGAAGGCATGGCCTGAGGGACTGTGGAGTAGAGAAGGGGATGCTTCCTTGTGTTGGGTGTGCAAATTTTTAGAAGTCGGGCTAGATCCGGTGTAGGTGTCCATAGCTCTGGGATTGAGCTCACTAGCTTAGCAGTCAGTCTTTCCACCTCCTTGGAAGCCTAAGAAACCCAACTGGAAGGATGGCTTGGCTGGTATCCTGATAAACCCACATGTTGGCTTGGCTGTGTCTCATGTGAATTTTTGCTAAGTGTAAACCTGTGTCCATGTAAGCCTAATAAACCCAACTGGAAGGATGGCTTAGCTGGTAGCTTGATAAACCCATTGGTTGGCTTGGCTGCGACTTGTATAAAATTTGGTTATGTGTAAATCACTGCCTGTGTAAGCCTGATAAACCCAATTGTGTTGGCTTGGTTAAGTTTTATTGTATCCTTGGCTATGGGGAAGTCTACTAGAGTTCCTTATTCCTTGGGGAAATCATGCCCAGCTCAGGGATGGCAGTGTTACTGAGAGATTGATGAGCACATTGGCCTATGGTTGGGTGGAACGTTGCAGCGACATAGCTGGTTGCGGGACAAGCTTCTGATAAAGATAAGTATCTCTTGTGTTCAATACCTGCAACTGTACTTGTTTGTAAATTAATATGAAATGATAAATGCTTGAATGAAATGTGTTTTGTTTCAGCTGTATATTTCATGAATGATCCATCTATGTGTGTAATTAATTCAATGGATTTTCTAAGTTGTTATGAAGTTAGAAAGTTAGATTGGCCGGATTGGTGATGTCCTGGATGTTGGAAATCAGTTTTATACTTAGAATTTTTCATTAGTAGATCGAAATTCCATAGATTTAACCTTTCCGCAACTTGCGGGATGCGGGATGTGGAAAAGTTCTTTGGAAATTTCGATCCCCGCATTTTCCCTTCTGCAATTTGCGGGATGCCGGATGTAGAAAATTTCTTTGGAAATTTCGATCTCCGCATTTTCCTTTCCGCAATTTGCGGGATGCGGGATGCAGAAACGACATTCTGTAAATTATGTTCTTCGCAGTTTTACCTCCACAACTTCCTTTCCGCATGCGGGATGCGGGGTGCGGAATGCATGATCGCAATTTAATTTTTTCCCCAATTCCGCAACTGAAGTTTCTGCACCATCGATTTTTGCGGGATGATTCTGAGCTGTTCATTTGATTTTGGATGCAGAACAATTTTTGATCATTGATTTCCATCGCGTTTTCTCTCCGTCGTCCGATCTCCTCTGAGATCTTTCCTTTTAGATCGTCGAACTGATCATTGGAAGATGGGAGGGAGCGTGACAGTGTTGGAAATGTTGAGAAGTGTTTCACGACCATGCCCTTTGTTTCACGAACAAAAAAGGTTGTTGATGAAATTTTTAGTTCCACATGTAAATGGGGTATGGGTACATGACAGAGTGGTATCAGAGCTACGGGTTGTAGCATTGGGCCTGGATGGGCCAGAATCAACTATTAAAAAGATAAGAGTACCCTCTGATACCAACTTGTAGTAAACTACAGTGTGGTATCAGAGCTACTGGTTGCAGTGTTGGGCCGGAAAGAAAAGTGGTTACAATATTGGGCCTCGATGGACTGAGTTGGACAGTTACAGATTTGTTGGTTAATAGTTCCAACGTATTGTTAGCCGCATAACAGAGAAAAAATGCCATGGGCAGTGGGTAAGTGATTTTGGTTTTGATTATATCTAATGGTTTTGTTATCTAACACATTTTTGCATAATTACAGTCACCTTCAGAAAGGGTAGTGTGATTTTGAATAGTTGGTTCGGCCACGAGGACAAACGATATGAATGATTATGCATGGGACCCCAATGTACATGAGGAAGATGCTATGGGGGAAAATGTTAGAATTGGAAATACTGAGACATAGTCTAATGGGAGAAGGTTTCAAGATACTCCCCCAAACTTTGCAACCACCATGAGAAGCCTCAAGGTGGAGATACAGAGCTACAAAGTAGACACCAAAAGACTGACTAAGGCTCAAGAGGAGCAGAATCAACTGAACGTAGCCACAGCCATATTGCACAGTTTGACAGACATTCAGAGAAAGATGAACTCTGGGGACCGGATAGTAAAGCCAAAAGGAAGTAAGAACACTACTAGAGGAATAAAACGATCTCCTAGTGGGTTGTCTGACTCTGAAAAATCCACTGATGGTTCAAGTTTTTCCTCTCATGAGAATAAAAAGAAGAGATCTCCTAGTCGGTCGTCTGACTCCAAAAGATCCACTGAAGATTCAGGCTATCCATCTCACAGGGGTAGGAGGAAGAGGCGTTACCTGAACCGCTCACGAGATGAATTCAGGAAGGCAAAACCACCTACCTTCAATGGTGAGGTAAAGACTGGTCAAGAACTGAAGCTTGGCTCCTGGGAATAAGAAAATATTTCCAAGTCCAAGATTATTCTGGAAATATGAAAGCTCAAGTAGCCATTTTCAATCTGATCGGAAGAGCATCTATTTGGTGGGAACACTTCAGGCAAGTAAAGAAGATAAATGATAGGAAGATTTTCTGGAAACAGTTCCATAAATATTTCAAGCAGAAGTACCTCTCTGACTGGTACTATGATGATAAAATCAAAGAATTCCATGAGATGAGATTGGGACAGTAGACCATGGAGGAATATGCAAACAATTTCTTGGAACTGTTGAGGTATGTAAAGTATATTAAAGATGAGAAGGTAAAAATCCAACGCTTTTTGAGTGGACTACCTCAGTCCTACAAAGACCAAATTGAGTTCTATGAACCCAGAACTCTGGAAGAGGTGATAAGAAAAGCAAAGTACTGCTACGAGCAAAGCAAGAGAAAACCTGACTACTAGAAGGCGTGGAAGAACAAGATGAATGAGAAGTCTGATCAGAGGAAGAGAGGTTTCAAACCTCTTAAATTCCAGAATCAGCAGAAGCAGCCATTCCAAGCTGAGAAGTAGCCAACCAGAGTAGTGGGAGAAAATCCAAGAGAACCACAGCAGAACCAAGAGCCTCTCCGGTGTTGGAAATGCGGAGGACCCCATCTGCGTAGGTTTTGTCCACTAGAGAATGAGAATGTAAGGCTAGAATACAATATTCAAGAGGAATAAACTGTGGGACAAGTACCAAGGGACGTACCTAGAATTTATGCAGCCCTGGAAGATCACCAGTCAACGGTGGTTGAAGTTGCAGGTAACATTGTTGAGCAATCTATTTCTATTTTCATTGAACCTGGTTCTACTCATATTTATATTTCTCCTAGAGTAGTGGAGGTTTGTGCTCTTAGGAAAGCAAAGCATAGCAAGTCGTGGTTAGTTCAGCTAGCCGCTGGAACTAAGAGAAAAATTAATGAAGTGGTGGAGAAATGTCCATTGGTGATGAATGGACTGAGCACTTCCATAGATCTGAATGTTCTACCACTCGGTTCCTATGATGTTATGACTGGAATGGATTGGTTAGAATATCACGGGGTGAAGCTTGACTGTTATAACATAAATTTTGAATGCATGGATGGAGAAGGGAACCCAGTAGTTTTAAAAGGCATACCAAAGGTAATTTCGGTAAGGCAGATTTCAACGATGCAATTGAAGAAGTTTTGCAGAAAAGGTTGCCAGTTGTATGCGGCCCATATTGAGGAGGCAGCAGGGAATGAAACTCTCAAGTTGGAAGACTATCACGTGTTGCAAGAGTTCATAGATGTTTTTACTGATGAGATTCAAGGGCTTCCTCCAAAGAGAGAAATTGATTTCATGATTGAGCTTATGCCAGGAGCAGCACCAGTGTCAAAAGCACCTTACAGAATGAGTACACCAGAAATGTTAGTACTAAAGATGCAGCTGCAAGAATTGTTGGAGAAAAAGTATATCAGGCCGAGTGTGCCTCCTTGGTGAGCACCGGTTCTTTTTGTAAAGAAGAAAGATGGTACACTCAGATTGTGTATTGATTACAGGCAGTTGGGCAAAGTCACGGTGAAGAACAAATATCCCTTGCCGAGAATTGATGACCTCTTTAATCAAATGAAAGGAGCAAAGGTATTTTCCAATATTGACATGAGTTCTGGTTACCATCAGGTGAGAATCAAGGATCAAGACATTCATAAGACAACCTTCAGAACAAGGTATGGACATTATGAGTTTGTAGTGGTCCCATTTGGTCTCACAAATGCACCATCAACATTTATGTGTCGTATGAATAATGTCTTCAGCAGGTATTTGGACAAATTCATTCTTTTTTTCCTTGATGACATTCTTATTTATTCTAAAACTGAAGAAGAGCATGAAGAACATTTGAGACTAACATTGCAATTGCTTAGAGAACATCAGCTGTATGCAAAGCTAAGCAAGTGTGACTTCTATAAAGATATAATTTAGTTCTTGGGTCACATTATTTCGAAAGAGGGTATATCCGTGGACCCTGACAAGTTGAAGCTCTCAATAATTGGCCCACTCCAAAGAATGTGACATAGGTAAGATCTTTTATGGGGCTTGCAAGATACTACAGGATATTCATTGAAGGATTCTCCAAGGTTGCACATGCTATCACTTCTTTACAAAGGAAGGGGATAAAGTTCGAATGGACCTGGAAGTGTGAAGAAAGTTTCCAACGGTTAAGGTATCTTCTCATTAGTGCGTCGATCTTAAAATTTACAGACCCAGAGAAAGATTTTGTGGTATGTACAAATGCATGCGGTTAAGGACTTGGAGGAGTTCTTAGTACAAATGCATGCAGTCAAGGACCTGGAGGAGTTCTTATGCAAAATAACCACATGAAATGCTATGAATCCAGAAAGCTGAAGGAGCATGAGAGGAATTATGCCACTCATGATCTGGAACTTGCAGCCATTGTACATGCTCTCAAGATGTGGAGGCATTACTTGATGGTCATAAAATTTGAGTTAAGGACATACCACTGTGGTCTAAAATATTTGTTTGATCATTCTACTCTGAATGCTAGGAAAGCTAGATGGCTGGAATTTTTGTGTGAGTTTGATTTTGAAATCAAGCACATAAAAGGTAAGGAGAATAAGGTAGCTGATGCACTCAATAGGAAAGTACAAGAAATGCATGTGGCATCTATTAGCATTTTCCAATCAGATTTGAGACAACAGATTATTAACCGTAATGCAGATGAAATGTATGCACAGGTAAAGGATAAACTACAGCAGCAAAGCCTTGAAAAGAAGTATGAAGGTTATAAGTTCGAGGAGGATGGACTTTGTTATCTCCTAAATAAATTAATTTTCAATAGGTCAAACTCAGACAATTTATTTTTCATAGTAGTGAAGATTTCAGGGTATATTATGAAAGATTTTTTAATGATTAACAAAATTGGAATATCTGGTGTTCTGTTTTCAAGAAATTTGAAAGTTTTAGCTTTCGGTGGCTTAGGTGAACTTTTCCACAGTTCATTAGCCACTGAAAAGCCCAGCTTTCGGTAGCTAACAGTTTCGAATCAGGACCGTGTAAACCATCGAAATCCTGTTGACGTCGTTTTTATAAAAAAATGGAAACGGGGCTTTCAATGTCTTGGGTGAACTTACCAATAGTTCATTAGCCATCGAAAGGCCCAGGTTTCGACAGCTTAGAAAGTGGTTCAGGAAGACAATAACCACCGAAAGCTAATTAAATACGTTTTTGGAAAGGAAGCTTTTGGTGGCTTGGGCGAACGGACCAACGGTTCATTAGCCACCGAAAGGCCCAGCTTTTGGTAGCTTGCGAATTAAACCCTAGACCCCCTTAACCACCGAAAAGGCCAAAAAAGGAAAAACGGTTAGCTATCCATCAAAATCAAACGCTGTCAGCATGGGGCACGTCATGATCTAGTACTTAACCGCCGAAAGGACTGCGGGACTGCAGTAAATAATAAGTCGGTAGATAAAAGGTTGTTATTGATTTGAATTGACTGACAAGAGATCAAAACCCTAGCCTTCCCTCCACCTATCCCACGACTGCAGTTAAACCTCCACGAAGCATCAAGTTCCAGTTAAAAATGATTGCTATGCTGGCTATCTCGAGGTTATCACCAGAATCCACCATCATCTTACTCAAGTGCCAATCGAGTGGTTAAACCCTCGAAATCAACACCATATACTCAGTACACTCCACATTCTATGCATGCATCCTTACTACTCAAGGCCATCCCTGAAACCAGCGCGCTAATCTATAGCACAGAATTCAAATTTTGATTTTTTCAGGTACTAAGAAGCACATCCCAGAGATGAAGAAAGGAGGAGGACCTGGCCTCAGACATGATCTAGGTGACATCAGCTATCTTGAGTCACATCCAAAAGTTTGCCAATTCTTCAAAGATGCAGGTTGTTACAGGTTCTTTGAGAAAATCCAGGGTTCACGCCAGCAAGTTGCATAAGCATTTTCTCTTTCTTTTGATGGTTCCAAAGCGTTGATAGGCAAAGAAGAGTTCCAAGTTGATGAAAGAGGAAGAGGAGGGCTATCTCACCAGTGACAATGGATCAGCCTTCTCCAACTTCTAAAACTAACCAAGCTAAAAGAAATCTGGACTTCAGTGGAAAGGAGAAGGAGGCTCCAGCACAAAGTGGAAATATACTAAACTTACCCTACTCAGACTCAAAAGAAGAAAAGGAGCAAGAAGTTGACCTAACAGAGCAGGTGGCAGCATAATATGAGGAGTTTCCATCACCCACACCAAAAGAAGACCAGGGTGAACCAGTTGAAAAGGATTTCTCCAACAAACCTAGGTCATAAAGAGTCAACCAGTTGTTAAGGCAAGTATATGAACTGGAATTTTGAGAGAGAGAGAGATAAAAAGAACTAATGCAGTATTAACCAAGAAAAACACTCAATTGAATAATTCCCCGCTAGAAATGAAAGGGAGGTGTTTCCTGTTGCAAAAAAGGAATCTGAGGTTTATGAAGGACAACACCAGGCTTTATAGGATGATCAGACTTCTGAGGTTGCATATGAAGAATTCCAACTCAAACCCTAGCTCTCAAGCTCACTTTGCACTAGAAACCCTAGCAGAGGCAGCACCAAGTTTTCAGGATCCTGAGGCAGCTCATGATGCTGCTATTCAGTCAAACCCTAGGCAAATGGAAGAATTACCAGAAAGACAGAGGTGAAAGTTGTAGAAGGTTGATTTAAAGGCTAATACAATTTTGCAGAAAATAGAGCTTTCAGTGGCTTAGGCGAACGCAGCAACTGTTCATTAGCCACCGAAAGCAGAGCTTTCAGTAGCTAACAAACCGATGTTTCTGTTTCCTTAACCACCGAAAGCAAAAAGGGGTGCAGAAAGATATTTTGACACACAGAACCAGTTATGGTGGATACAAATACCTCAGGGATGAATTATAAAGCTGAAAATTGATGAAAAGCACAAGTGGAGGGGGTCTGTTCTAGTTTTGAGGACGCAATCAAGGAGAAATGGGTCACAAACCCTACCTGTTTTTGACCAACCGTGGCTTATCTATAAGATAACAGGTTACAACTCTAATTCAGTAATCACTGCATTTATCAAAGAGTTTAATGAGTGAACAAGTGTTAGAGTTAGATAGACTAGTACTTAAATTAGGGTTTTTGACCTAATTTTGCAAAAAACATTTATTTGATCTATTTTTAGTAAATCAGATCCAACTTTTCAGGATCTGAATATTTTTGTAAAGGCTATAAAGCCTAAGACTCATTTTGAAGCAAGGGTTCGAATTCGGGGACCTTTAGACCATTATTATTATCAAGCTTCTCATGTTATTCATCATCTAATATAAGCTCTTTTTCTATTATATGTTTAGCTTCCATATCTTTTCTGTCCTGTACTTGTGCTTGAATGTCTGATTTAGGTTTATTCATGTTATCTAATATCTGATAGCTGTCATCCTATATGTATGTTGATGAGTTGAATTGCAAGTACTTTTGCTTGTTATGATTAGCCATTTATATGTAATTGCTTTATATATGAATATGCCAGCATAGTAAGTTCTCCATCTGTTCACCCTATTATCAAACCTCTGAACATTGATAGTTAGAATCCTTATATTTTGATTGAGTTTTATGCATTTCTTGAGCGTGTGAGGTCCTTTAGGTCATCTGACTTGATCCATTTAGAAAAACCATTAAAAACATTTAAGTTACCAGGCATCCTCGAGCTACAACCTAGAGGAGTTTCCTGGAGTGCTAACATACTTCTTACTTATAAGAGTAGAATGTATATTCCAAATGTGGTAGATTTGAGGAGGGTTGTTATGGATGAAATCCATCAAACTCCATATTCTGGTCACCCAGGATATCAGAAGACGATTGCTACAACAAGAAAGCAATACTTTTGGCCAGGCATGAAGAAGGACATGGCTGAATATATTTCAAGGTGCATGAAGTGTCAGCAAGTGAAGGTTGAACATCAACACCCAACAAGTTTGTTGCAGCCTTTGTCCGTTCCAGAATGGAAATGGGAAGTGATTTCCATGGACTTTATTACAGGATTGTCGATTACAGTGGAGACAACATGATTGCATCATGGTTGTGGTGGAAAAGTTGACGAAGGAAGCACATTTTATACCAGTAAAGTCCACACATAAGACTAATGATATTGCCAAGATTTTCATGAAAGAAAATTTTAAATTGCATGGATTGCCTAAGGCAATAGTCTCTGACAGAGATGTTAAGTTCACTTCTAAATTCTGGAAAGGACTGTTTGCAGACTTGGGAACAAAGTTGAATTTCAACACTGCCTACCATCCTCAGACCAAGAGAGTTAACCAAGTTCTTGAAGACATGCTTCGCATGTATGTGATGGACAAACCATCCAAGTGGGAAGACTATTTACACTTGGTAGAATTTGCTTATAAAAATGGATAGAAAGCATCCTTGGGGATGAGTCCATATGAAGCTTTGTATGGCAGGAGGTGCAGAACACCAGTAACTTGGGATAACCCAGTGAACAGAGTTGTGATCAGTCCATAATTGCTCAAGGAGATGGAGCAGGAAGTTGTAAAAATAAGACAGAATCTAAAGACAGTCCAGGACAGATATAAAAGCTATGTAGATAAGCATAGGATGAGCAGAGAGTTCAGTATTGGGGACCATGTTTACCTCAGGGTGAAGGCAAAGAAAAGTTCCTTGAAGCTTGGGAGTTGTGCCAAGCTGTCTCCTAGATACTATGGGCCATTTGAAGTGCTTAAAAGAATAGGAACAATTGCATATAGACTTGCATTGCATTCTAGCACTAGGGATCATAATGTTTTTCATGTATCTTTGCTTAAAATATATGTACATGATCCTAACCATGTAGTAAATTGGGTTGTGATTCAGGTGGAACCAGAGGGAGAGTTCCAAATCAAGCCAAAGCGCATCCTCGCCAGGAAGGTCACAATGCTCTAGAACCGAGAAATAGGACATGTAAAGGTGCAATGGTAGCACTACGGTCCTGAAGAAGCTACATGGGAGCTGGAGGATGCCATGCAACTGGCACATCCATTTTGTTCAATTCTGCGGATTGCTGAGGGCAGTACCAACAAAGCATTTTTGTTAAATGTTGTAAAGCACTGGGGATAGTGCTGTTAAAGGGGGAGGGGAATGTAACACCCTAGTTTTGACCCCATTTGCATTTAAATAATATGATGTAAATAATCATGGTGTGGAGCTCAAGGATAAAGCCCCACCATCGATTTAGTGTTTATGTTTCGACGATTAAGATTTATGCCGATGGTGTTTTTATGCTAGCTGAATGCTATAAGTTTGGACATCATGTTAAATTTATAATTTTAATTAAAATCCTACAACCAGCTATGTCAATGCAAAAAAATGAGATGGGGGCATGATTTTTCCTAAGGATAAGGGGGGGGATTGGAAGAGTGGGCAGAAATTCGAAATGGGAAGAGCACCATTTCTGGGAAAAATGTTTAATAAATTTTCTTAGGTAAGAAAACACCAAAAAAAGAAACGCCTTCCTTTCCCTCATGCAGTCGTATTTCACCTTCCCCTCATGATTTGGACTATGTGGAATGTTTTGGCAAGGGGGATTTTGGAATTCACACAGCAAGCAAAATCGCTTTGAGTCTTGATCCTTCACGAATTTTCCTATTCTGTGAATTGTTTTCCTTTTTATGATTTTCCTATTTGTTAGTCATTTCGTGAATGCAAATGTCCAGAATCTGATTTGTGTTTTTGAATTGAATGACCAACAAATGATTTCATTTTTGGTAATTGGAGTAGTCAATCTGGCTTAAGCAATGCTCAGAAATTCGTAATTCCTGTGTGCATGTGTATTCCTTGCTTCTGTTATGTTTTGTTAATCCCAAAACCGAGATCGCTGTGTGTACATCCTCATTTGACATCTGAATTGATTTGGGGAATGGAAATGGAGTATGGACTTGCTTGATAAACCTAGTGTGTGAAGGAACCTCACAGACCAATCTAGAGGGCCGGTTTTCTTCTTTGCATACCCTTAATAGCACAGGAAGGGAAGGCATGTCCTGAGGGACTGTGGAGCAGAGAAGGGGATGCTTCCTTGTGTTGGGTGTGCAAATGTTTAGAAGTCAGGCTAGATCCGATGTAGGTGTCCATAGCTCTGGGATTGAGCTCACTAGCTTAACAGTCAGTCTTTCCACCTCCTTGGCAGCCTAATAAACCCAACTAGAAGGTTGGCTTGGCTGGTAGCCCGATAAACCCATATGTTGGATTGGCTGTGTCTCATGTGAATTTTGGATAAGTGTAAACCTCTGTCTGTGTAAGCCTGATAAATCCAATTGGAAGGATGGCTTGGCTAGTAGCCTGATAAACCCATCTGTTGGCTTGGCTATGACTTGTATAAACTTTGGCTATGTGTAAATCACTGCCTGTGTAAACCTGATAAACCCAACTGTGTTGGCTTGGTTAAGTTTTATTATATCCTTGGCTGTGGGGAAGTCTGCTAGCATTCCTTATTCCTTGGGGAAATAATGCCCAGCTCGGGGGTGGTAGTGTTGCTGAGAGATTGATGAGCACACTGGCCTATGGTTGGGTGGAACGTTGCAACGACATAGCTGGTTGCGGGACAAGCTTCTGATAAAGATAAGTATCTCTTGTGTTCAATACCTGTAACTGTACTTGTTTGTAAATTAATATGAAATGATGAATGCTTGAATGAAAGGTGTTGTGTTTCAGCTGTATATTCCATGAATGATGCATCTATGTGTGTAATTACTTCAATGAATTTTCTAATTTGTTATGAAGTTAGATCGGACAGATTGGTGATGGTATGGATGTTGGAAATCAGTTTTATACTTAGAAATTTTCATTAGCAAATCGAAATTCCGCAGATTTAACCTTTCCGCAACTTGCGGGATGCAGAAAAGTCTTTGGAAATTTCGATCTCCACATTTTCCTTTCTGCAATTTGCGGGATGCAGGATGTAGACAAGTTATTTGGAAATTTTGATCTCCGCATCTTCCCTTCCGCATTTTCCTTTCCGCAATTTGCGAGATGCGGGATGCAGGATGCGGAAATGACATTCCGTATATTCTGATCTCTGCAGTTTTACCTCTGCAACTTCCTTTCTACATGCGGGATGCGAGATGCGAGGTGCGGGATGCAAGATCGCAATTTAAAAATTTCCTCAATTCTGCAACTCAATTTTTCCATGCCGTCAATTTTTGTGGGATGATTCTGAGCCGTTGATTTGATTCCGGATGCGAAACAGTTTTTTTAGCGTTGATTTTCTTTGCGTTTTCTCTCCGCCATCCGATCTCCTCTGAGATCTTTCCTTGCAGATCATCAAATTGATCATTGGAAGATGGGAGGGAGCTTGATAGTGTGGGAAATGTCGAGAAGTATTTCACGACCATGCCCTGCATTTTACAAACAATAAAGGTTCTTGATGAAATTTTTAATTCCGCATGTAAATGGGGTATGGGTACGTGACAATGAGGTAGATCCATTTATCAACACAATAAGAGACACAGATTGAACACATGAAAAAATCCAATTTACAAAATGGGGGGGGGACTTACCTGCAATAACACCGATCTAAGAAACAACTAATTGACTCAATCATATGCTTTGGACAAGCATACCTTTATAATAATAACTACACGCATATTCTTACAGTGTGTAAAACTTATTGTGCAATGCCAATGGAATCATGCGTTTGTTTACCCTCCAAAAAAGCAAATTGTTCTTTAGACAACAAGGATGAAAAAATACCTTTAATCCTCCTAGCTATGGTCTCAAATATCAATTTATATATGTAGTCACATAATTAGATAGGTCTATAGTCCTCCAGTGATATAGCTCTATCAAAATTAGGTATGGCAACTCATAATGTGGTATTGAAGGCTGCCAATACCATGTCATTTCTCCTTGATTCTTTAACCACAGAGAGAAGATCATGATCAAAGAGGTCCATGAATCCATAGAAGAACTCTGCTGGCTATCCATCTGTCTTGAGGCTCTTGTCTTATTGCATCAAGTGGATTGCATCCTTTACAACTCAAGAGTTACCTCTCTCATTAATTGATATTACTGGTCTTCATTCACATATTGGGGAAAGAGGGTAGTCAATCTAACCATTTAGGCAACATAAGCATTTTCATCTTCCTTAAAAAGTCCAGAAAAATACCTTACTCTAACGGTTGTTATATCTTTCAATTCAGTTACTTATATGTTAGCCTCTTCTTTTAACTCTCAAAGATAATTTGAATGAATTTTATGCTTCATGAAATTATGAAAACATTAATTTAATTAGATATGTGATCAAACGGAAATTAAAAAGGAGAGAGCTAAATACACTAAATTACAGTAAAGATTATATTTTGTCCTTGTTATTACAAGGAGAAATTCAATTGTCCTTAATATATAAAGTGTAATAATTTATAAGAAAGAATTCAATTGTATTTAAATTACTTTTAGTATTTATATAACTTTTATTAAGTTTTTTTTTTATATATATGAGTGTAAACCTGGCTTAAATTTATACACAACTTGATATAACAACATTTACTAGAATACTATAATAATATAGTAGTTATATGTTTAAAACATCATTAATTTATTTTTTCAAGTTAGTAAGTTTTTTTTAATTTTTATTAGATGATGGTGATGGTGATGGTGATGATGATGATGAGTTCATCATTATAGTATATGAAAAATGTAACTATAGTCTGAATAATAAAGTTATGAATTTGTTATGTGGAAAAAAAATGACGATAGTAATAATTCTGGCTATCCATTTGAAAAAGGGCCTCTCAACCAAATGATTTGTTACAATGATTATTTTTCGTATGATTATAATTTTAACTTCAATAGATTTATAATAATAAGAAGAGGAGAAATTCATTTTAAGACCAAAAAAATAAAAATAAAAAGATACATTTTGGCAAAAGAAAATAACAAAATAATAAAAATATGATGTCCATTATAACTTACATCACAAAAGAAGAAGATGTAAACTCATAAATAAAAAATTAAAATCAATCAACTATATATTATTTAACAAAATAATAATATGTTAGCTTATAAAATCAAAATAAAACTAAATATGGATTCATCTTTATATCTATCAAACATTTTGAAGGATCTAATTTCTTAAGGTATAAAGTTTTTAAGCATAAAAAAACTTATAATTCAAAAAATTGAATCTTTCTACATGTTTATTTAAGATAGATGTATATTCATTGCTTAAAAAACTTAATTGATATATGAGAGCCTTTATTTATGAGATAAGGGCTTTGTAATATTTGATCATTTAGTTCATAGATAAAATTTACTCTCTTATCTCTTTATACATCGTATTAATTAATTAATAATACATTGTATATTTATATATGAAAACAACTAACACCTTCATATATATATGGAGTTATTCAAAGTTAAGCTTTCATCCTATCAATATGATGTTATTTTAAAACAGTCAATATGATGTATTTTGAGGTCAAATTATCCATTGAAGTTAATTTTTCAACTTTGAGTACATACTCTCGTTCTTTATCGAGTTTCCGTGGATAATCATGGTTACCGACGTTGTAACTCCATTCACATGAAATCATGAAATCACCTTCATCCACATACATCCATATAGGAGAAAAATATTTTACAGGCTAGACAATATTTAATGCAGCCATCGCGGCAGTGTGGGCCATTGGATCTCAATGGCCATTGGATCCAATGGCCCACACGGTTGGGACGACCGCATTAAATATTGTGTAACCTGTGAAATATTGTTCACCATCCACATATATCTCCAATAAAGTTTGATCTTCTCCAACTTATTAATTAAAATACTTGACTTTTGACCAAGTATCACATCATAAATTGGGCTGGAATTTGGAATTGGTTTTATTAGACAAAATTCATAAGCTCTCGAATTTTCATTATCTTTGATGAGAAGTGGTTTGAAATTTTAAAACTCAAATTATATCCGTTTGACAACCATTCAACATCTATTTTTACTTGTATGTGATAAAATAAAAACTAGCAATGGTCTCAAAGATGTGTAATAATACATTGATATGTTATTGTTGGAGGGTGAAATGGTTGAGGATGAGGAAACTAAAATCAATTTGATGTTTTGGGAAAAAAACCCAAAAGAAAGTGCATGAAATAAAGTTTGCTCGAGGTGTAGACCTAGGGTAGTCCCTTGATTACCTCACAAAGCGACTACAAATTTTGCAATGAAGGACAAAGAAATGTGAACTTCAAGGATTTTATGTACATAATCATATGAATAAGTTATTACCTATTTGCAAATTGGGTGATTTTGATATGATTTATGTCCTTGCAAAAAATGTGGGATAAATGGATTTAAAATATTTTAGTAATGTAATTGTGCTTATTTTTACTCAACACCTGCAAGTGAAAAAGTAACCACTACTGATTGTATAACCTTGAAAAATGTTCTATTTTGAATTAGAGAGATGTAGAAGTGAGTGAGAAGAAGAGAAGCTCAAAGGAAGAGGTAGAAAATCTTGAAGGAGGAATAAGGATGCCATGTAAACATTTTGTAGCTATGAAAAGTGCAGAGGTCAAGAAAGATGGAGAATTATGGTTGTTTCAGGACTATGATAAATGCTTTGAGATTGAGGAAGAAAACGAGGAAGTGGAGACATTCTATCGGTGATACACTGATAGGAAAAACATTCCATGATGTCTATTGTGCATTTGGTATCTATATATACATAAATTATCTTGAAAAAATAAATTAGAGATATTTATAGTGAATTTGTTGTGAAGTGTTAATTCTCGCTAGCCCCTTCGGTTAAGGTGTGGGTCTCGTCACCAGGGCGTAGCTTCATTGAAATTACAAAACTATTTATCAATTTTCGCTAGCTCATTTGGTTAAGGTGTGGGTTTCGTCAGCAGGGAAACCCGGGTTCAATTTCCCTTAGGGGTGAGCTAGTTGGGAGGAGACACCAAAAATACAACCATGTTAAGGGTTGGTGTGGCTCAAGATGGGTGCGATCCCTAGGTGAATTTGATGGCTTAGATGCCCATAGGTTGTGGCTTTTAACCAATGGTTCATTTCTATTGGTCTCAAACGATGAGCAATCGAACAAAAAAAATTAAAAAACTATTTTTTGTTATTCTTTTGTTTCATTGTTCAGTTTAAAATTGTAGTGAAGATTTATGTGGAAATTTGTTTCAATGTTATTATCAAAGTTCATTTAATGATTCTTAATATTGTTATCATGATTAATTCTCTCAGCTTTTATATCAAAGTTTTGATGCAAATTTATCTTAAGATTCAACTTAAATTATGTTTACAGATGTTCAAGATTTCTCTTAGAATTATTCAATGTTTTGATGTATATGTCACAAATTTGTTATCGATTCATTTATGAAATTATTACAAGATCCATATCATAGTATGTCTCAAGATGTTAGTTATTGGTTTTAGAATTGAGTTCCTCATTGTGCATCTCAACATTGTATTATAGATTCACTTCATATATTATTTCAAGAGTCATCTAAAAAACCATTTGAATATTCTTAGGATTAGAGTCAAGTTTCATTGTCTTAACATTCATCTCAGAATTGTCTTCCATATTTTTCTTAGAAATTGTTTTAAGAGTCATTTTAAAATTCAACTACAAATTTTCAAGTTTGGTCATAGGATCAATTGTCCTAGAGTTCATCTCATAATTCTCATGTTGTATATATTCATCTCATAATTTGTTTCAAGGTCCATCTAAGAATTGATTTCAAATTGTAAATGGTCAGATGCATAGATGGTAGCCTATGTTCTAGGCTATATCATATATAGAGATAAGTGCAAGATCTAGCAATTATTTCTTCCACTAATACATTGTTGGTGTTTTTGTTTTCACTTGTAGCACTAGCGAGAGTTTAAGAAACATGTACTTGAAGTACATCCCTTAAGAATAGAGGCCATGATATCATGGCATGAATTCTTTTTCTTATCTCATTTTATGCTTGTTTATCATGCTAAATATATAGGGATATTAATGTTTACAGAGTATTGAAAGTCTAGGTGAGATGGGCATAAGGAGCGGGAACAATACACTAGATGGTACAAGCTTTACTCTCGTCCAATGCCATCGACAGTCTCATGCCGAGCACAACATCAATGGCAAACGGTAATATCTCTTTCATTTTAGATTTATAAGTTAGGATCATAAGGGATATGGTGTGTTCTTATTATTATCAATAAATCAACATAGTATATATCTTCAGCAACATCAATGGCAAGCGATGATATCTTTTTCATTTTTAGAAGTATAGGTTAGGATCATAAGGAGTAGGTTATGTGCTTCTCCTTAACAATAAATCGGCATCGGTTATGTGCATCTCCTTAACAATAAATCGATGAAACATGAAACAAGGGTATGCATGCCTAAACAGGTCTAGTTGTATGCACATTTTTAATTATTTTGTATGAATGGTATTATAAATATTATTAAAATTGCAATATCAAGTTTTAAAAAAGTATTGATTCATATAACAAGTTTTTTAATCTATTTAGAACATATATTTAAGTTATGATTTTATTAATAATTAAATAAAATTGTAACGAATAATACTATATAAAGACTCTTAATAAATAATTGATCATTTTTTTTTATTTTACATGAAAGAGGTTCACATAATATAAATGAGATGGAAGCACAATTAACCATATATCATACATTGAACATCATCACATGAGAAGATGCCTTGTGGTGAATATTGTGTGATGCAAGGACATGGAGAGAGAGGATAATCCAAATTTCTAAGGCAACTTCGATACTAATATAACATTTGAAATTAAAGCATGTCATAAATGCTAATATAATATTTGAAATTAAAACATGTCATAAATGTTAAAAGACCCCATTTCATAAGGTTAAGAATAAGAAAGCGTGTAGGGATTAATCATAAGGGTTAGTAGTGATCCATTTAGAGATATTGATCCATTTGGCGACATTAAAACATCTGGTACATTTAGCTTTGACTCCCATCTTATAGTTTCCATTGATTTCTTACTCTTTTTTAATTCATTTTCTCTTTTTAGCTGCATTTAAAGAGTTAACTAACTTGTTAGAGTTTTCCTATATTTATACATTTAGGTTTTCTATCATTTCTCTTACTTTGGAGGATGAACTTTCTTGGAAGAGAGTTCAAAATTGATGAGTAAATTGGAAAATATATGTTTTCTTAATATTTTTAATGACAAGCATCCACTATCTATTGTATTATTGTATTGTTGAGTTAAGATTAATACTCAGGTTGAAAGTAATAATGGTAATCAATCTCGAATAAAGGTATAATGAGTGAACCTATACTCGATGAGCATAAACAATATTATAAATTAACACATTATTATGTTAAAATAAAATTAACATAAAGTTATACCATTAATATTAACAGTCCCATAACTTATGAGTTAATATTATTATTATGAATAGTCTTTTCCCAAACCGAATGGTACTTTTATTCGGTCGGATGCGTATAAATACGCGATCCCCTACCTCATAACTTCTATCATTATTTTGATCATAACTTCGGGACGAAGTTTCCTGAAGGGTGGGTGTATGTAACACCCCGTTTTGACATTTCTACATGAACTACTATTATATGTTGTATTTGTTTGATTGTGAGACCTCGTCGGTTTGACGACACTGTGGACATATGGTTCTATTATTTTGCCGATATATATATGTGTGTGTGTGATGATAGTATTATGGTCGGTATTCATGTTTAGATATGTATCATGTGTTAATTATGTCAAATATACGGAAATTACTGAATGATGGGTACATGGATACCGTTACAGATATATGTTGAAATAATGAATGTTATGCCAGGTGCATGGCGAATGAATGAGTTTATTGTTGTCATGTTATGATGAGATATATGTGTACATATCGAGGATTATGCACGATATCCTATATTGTATGTCGAGGACTGACTTACAGGTTGAAACGGCTAAGTGATAGCTGGATCCTACAAGGTGGGAGGGCCTCGGGGACATGGACTTCGAAAGATAAAATGGTATGCGAGTGATGCATTATTTACTTTCGTATGGTTATTATGCTGTTTATTATGATGTATGTTATGACATGGGTGGAGTAGAGTTCCAGTAAACTCAACCGCCCAGATCGGTTATACGATGACAAACCGAGTACAAGTGCAACGCTGTTGTTATGTCGAGTAGACATAGTCCCTTGTTCCATCAGGGGGGGTGGAGGCTTTACACACCATTTATCCCCGAAACCCAGAGTCATGGGAGGGATGTGCTACGGCGCGCTCCCCAAGGTGTGTGATGATGACTGGTGGTTGCTTGCTGGGGAAGCTTGGTCGATGTGGTCAACACTTTCGCTTACGGGTTCTAGCTGGAACCGGTCATGACTTGACATTCCAGGGTAGTCCAGCAGGGGACAGGATAGGATGTGGAAGTTAGTAATGATGTAGGTAGATAGATGTAGCGTGAAGTAGGGGTGAAAACAAGATCTAACTGTAGGTGTGTAAAACCCTTGGTTAGTATGTGTCGTAAATCAGTGATATATGAATTGTTGTAACATGGATTTCAGTAAGCTAATGGATCATACCTTGTAAACTATGCTAAAACATGTGTCGGTAAATAATAAGTTCCTTGATTATGATTGATATATGTGAATTATTACTTGTAGTGTACTTACGTGAGGAATGTAAGCAGTAGCTATGCTTACATAACTCACCTACATATTATGAAATATAGGAAATATTGTTGAGTAATAATGTCAATTAGTGTCACTTAATATTAATTACTGTCGTTTAGTAATTAACTATTGTTGATCAATGTTAATAATGTCGATTAAAGTTAATAATGATGATTAGGGTTAATAATGTTGATTAATGGTTAATTATTGTCCATTAATAATTAATTATGGTTGAATAATAAACAAAGCAATGGTTAACCTAGGTAGTGACTAATGCAATTGATTAGAATGCTTGATTGATTGTTAATGAGTTTAATTAGCCAGGACTAAGGGTTGAAATGTAACTATAAGGTTAAATAAGTTGATAGTAACTTGATCCCTTAAATTAATTATGTGTTAATGATGTTAATTAATTTTAACAAGACTATGCTTATCTTTAGTAATGATTGTTAATTAGCTAATTACAAACTAAGGTATAATTAAAATGGAAATAGGTATATGAGTCGATTAAATCATAGCGAATTTTATTTAATTAATATGATTACACATTGATAATGTTATGATTTACATTGATAGGATTATTGTTCATAATTGATAAATTGAATTAGTGAATTTATAATTA
>LPNX011106205.1:134401-173688 GCA_001517045.1 Pseudotsuga menziesii
AAGTTCAAGTTGAGGGCTCGAGGACTTACATGGTAGATGGAAGGGGGTGGATAAATTTATGATGAAGAATGGGGTAGTAATGGGGAGGAAAGGTCGGCAAACATGGGGATAAGAGGGAGAAAGGAGGAAGGAGAAGGGGATCCTTTTTTTTACCTTAGGATTTTGGAGAAGTTTTGGGAGAGCGGAGGTTGGGAGAGCTGAGCTGCAAGGAAGGGGTTTTGTTGGAGATTGCTTTTTTTTGAGGGGATACAACAGCTTAGGGCTTGTACTCGGTTTGGGCTCGGGGGTCCAAAGGGGTACCTTTGGAGCTGGGTGGTCGGCGAGACCTCGCCAATTGGCAGGGTGGCAAGACTGGTTTGGACTGGTTGAGTTTCAGAGCTTTGGGAAGGACTTTTGACTGCAGGGAAAAGCAAGGAAAAACGGCAAACAAGGACAACAACAAAGGTGGACCTACTAGCTACCTATAGGTATTTTCCAGCAGGTATGTTATCGTTTCTACCTTGGCAAATTCTGTTTATTTAAATTTCAAAAGTTTATATGCTGTGATTATCTTTGCTACCTGCACAGTCAACAATAAATTGTTAGAAGTAGATAAAACAGATTTATAAATTTTCAAATCTGAAAAGAATGAAAATGCAGATTTTATATCGTTTTCAGGCATGTAAATGAGCAAAAGTTAGAAATGAAAACATGAAATGAAAACAGAATTTTAATTGTTCAATTTTGTAAATGTAAACACTTTATTTTCTTTACAGCCAAAACTAGTAAAGGAGAATAGAAACACAATAAAAGCAGGAACAAAACACAAACAAAACAGAACAGAAATTTTGACAAGAAGTGAATTTTCTGACTGTATATAAAAGTTAAAGGAGACCCAGTTGGGGGCTTTACAGAAATGATTTTGCTTCTGTTGTATGTTAATGGTTTATGCACTTGCGTATGTTTTTACTTCATTGCATTTATATTACGTTCATGGGGCTAGATTGCCCGGATTAGATAGCAATATAGTCGCGTCCTCTCTCCGGTAGAGGGGTGGGGACATGACAGCTTTGCTTCTCCACATAGGTTTAAAACTTGTAGAAACTACTTAGTTCATGAATATTTCTTAGAGTGGGCCATTCCATGATGACTTGAAACTATTATGGGTTGAATCAAATGCTTGATAAGTCGATCACATAGCCCAAGTAGTTGATACTCTTCATTGAAGAGCGCTTCTTCAAGTTCAAACATAGTTTATTCCATATGATAGTGTTACACACTTGTTGAAGCTGCTACAAATGTTCATCCCATGATCTACTAAAAATCAAGATGCCATCTAGACAAACAATAACACATTTTCCTACAAAAGGTCTAAGAATATCATCCATGTATCTCATAAAAGTTGAAGGTGCATTAGTTAAACCAAAAGTCATGAATAGCCATTCAAATAGACCTTGCCCGATTTTAAAAGTAGCCTTCCATACATTTGAGGACTCTATAGGAATTTGATGATATCCTAACTTGAGGTCGAGTTTGGTAAAGAATTTAACAACTTTAAAATAATCAAGTAAATAATCTATTCTAAGAAGAGGATATTTATTCTTTAATGAAATGTTATTGAGAGCCTTGTAGTAAATGCACATGCGTCAAGTCCCATCTTTCTTAAGGACTAGGACGACTATACTTCCACAAGGAGAGGAGTTGGATCAAATATGTCCTTTGTTGATCAAGTCTTGAATTTGTCTATGGATTTCTTAATTCTTTAAAATAGACCTTTCGTTAATAGATGCATTGGGTAATGAAGAACCGAGAACAATATCAGTGGAGTGTTTTACTAAGCAATGTAGTGGTACTCCACTTGGATCTTTGAGCACATCTTTGAATTCTTCAAGTACTCTGTTGACTTATTGTTGTTGTTTATATTTATGGTTGGTGGAGAGTTTATTGGCTGTTGTGATCCTCTTGGAATATTGAGGTTTGATCATCAACAACATGGATTTTTTAGCATGGTTCATCTACTTTTTTGTTTCTTTTGTTGAAATCATTTCAACTGTCGACGTTCATGAATTTCATACCATTGATTTTGGATTGTGATAATCACTTTTTATGGCCTGACAATTTCAATGTATGTCCCATAAGTAGGGTTTCTCAAATAATACATCAACTACTGAGAGTGAGACTATATCACATAGCACCTCATCTTGAAAAGGTTCGATAAAGTGAGCGATTTTGCATTGTTGGGTAATGCTGAGTTTTTGTCCATCCTTCATCCAACTGATATTGTGAGGTTTTGGATATGAAGTAGTAACAAGACCCAATTTCATTATAATGTATTCATATACAAAGTTCTTTTGAATACCATTGTGTCCACAATCAGATGCAATAGGTTATTATATACTCATATCTATGTATGGAATAGTCATTATATTTCCCCTTCGTACCCATATTTGTGTATGAAAAATATTAGACATATCCTTTTTATATAAAGGAAATGGAGCTGGAAGTCGATAATTATGAGAAGTACATAGAAATTCCACGAAGGTGGCTGCGGATTGCGGGACTTGACAAACTTAACTGTTTGATCATCGTGGTCGTCGAATTTATCTCATCTTTTCTCAAAATGATGACTCTCTGTCTTCGTTGACCTCATAATGGCATCACATCCCCATAACGTATTTTAGAAATTGACCTAAGAACCTTCCAAGCGGTTCGACTTCCAATTTTTTAAACTTTTGATCCCATTTGTCATGATTCTGGTTTGGTTTGGTATAAATGTCGTGCTCAACTACAAGAACGTCTAATGGCGTGGGGGCCTCGACTAAACTAATGTTATGGTTTGGTGTATGTTTCCACCAACTTTTCATGAGAAAAGAGTGCCTAGAGAAATGTAGGGAGAGAGAAAAGGGAGGGATGTTGTTTACCTAAATGCAACTACCTTGATTTAACTAAAAAAAGTACAATAGCATTGGTAGGGAAGTTTCCATTGAATGTGGACCTAATATATGTATGAATAACTTCGGAGACATGTCTATGTTTAAGCATATAAGTAGCTAAAAACAAAAAAAACTTGAATAAAATGATGCATAGACAAAATTTCAAAGTAAGTTTGTCCACTTATCCACTTAGAAATAAACTAATTTTATATTAAATAACACCCTTTTTCTTGTCAAAATTTTAAATAAATTTTAAGAGAATTTTACTTGAACTTTGAAATTTCAAATTTAGATGGTTGAAATTGCAAAATGAGTTGCCAATTGATAATGAAAGGTACAAATTCAACACAATATTATTATATGTAATGTAACAAATTCTAAAAATAAAATAAAAAATCAAACTAAAACGGAGATTTTTCACTCAAAAATTTCCTCGAAATATATTGTGAATGTACAATATCATTAATAATATATGGAGTAAATGTATACTATAAGAAAAACTATTCAAAAATAAAACCAATAAATAATAAAATAAACTATATAATCCAACTTAAATTCATTTAACTTGTATTTGTCAAAACTAAGATCAAATTCCTTTTTGTCCAATTTTTTTATTGAAAAACATTTACTAAATAGATTTTAAATGGCTTTAAATTAAAATAGATATAAGCTAATGCATCACATGTTTAACAAGGGTTGTTAGCAGCAAAGTCGTTGCCTTAAAAAAATGAAATGAACTATTGGAAGAAACATAACATACACTCTTACCTCAAAAACCACACAAATAACTTAAAAGTTATTGTTATGTATATGTTGCATGTGGAATACATATCCTCCAAATTACAATCTATTCATAAAATAAATAAAACAACATTTTTCAATTTCAAGTCAAAAACCACAAAAAATTACAAAACTAAATTATTAGAATTATATATATTTTTAATTAAAATATTGTTGAAATTGTAGATATACATTTTTATAATTATATAATTTTGAATTTAAGATATTAAAAATGGATTCAATATGTTAAAAGAAATCGAATTCATTTCTTTGAATAATAAAAATGCATTTCAACAAAGATTTATTGATTCTAACAAAATAAAAAGAGATGAACAATAAAAAATATCCATTTTATAAGATTTATCTTAGGACAATATTTTAAAAACCTTTAGCGATATCCCAATTGGAATCACTCACTGGATATTGATAAAATCATTCCAAATTGATTCTTGGAACACTTAGGGCACCTTATGCCTATCTCTGGTGTAAATTCCATAATTGTTTGCCTATATTTACAAAGAGAGCCGAGGCGCTTATGAAAATGACCAACTCATCATTGAGGCACTTAATCATGAGTTGGTCTCATTAGATTCTGGATCAAAATATGGAATTCGAGATATCATCATGCTTTGGGCTGCAACCAATATGAAAACACAGTTATTCGATTGACTAAAGAGATGGATTCAATAATTCAAGAAACTTGAAAGAATGGAAGGAATATATGGTCCATACATAGGTAATCTGGAACAATTCTACCATTGCAAAACTTTCCATGAGAAAAACCATTGGCATAGACAATTTCATTGTACCAAATATCGGCCCTCCGAAGCGTGGTGATGTACTTGTCGTTGTTTGTGTTCACAAGCAAATCATCCAAGATGCATTTCCCATAAGTGAATCACGGAAGTTGAAAATGCAAAGGAAGAGACAAAATACAAAGAGATGAACAATGAAAAATATCCATTTTATAAGATTTATCTTATGGCAAGATTTTAAAAACCTTTAGCGATATCCCAATTGGAATCACTCAATGGATATTGATAAAATCATTCCAAATTGATTCTTGGAACACTTAGGGCACCTTATGCCTATCTCTGGTGTAAATTCCATAATTGTTTGCCTGTATTTACAAAGAGAGCCGATGCGCTTAACCAACTCATCATTGAGGCGCTTAATCATGAGTTGGTCTTATTAGATTCTGGATCTAAATATGTAATTTGAGATATCATCATGCTTTGGGCTGCAACCAATATGAAAACACAGTTATTCAATTGACTAAAGAGATGAATTCAATAATTCAAGAAACTTGAAAGAATGGAAGGAATATATGGTCCATACATAGGTAATCTGGAACAATTCTACCATTGCAAAAATTTCCAGGGGAAAAACCATTGGCATAGACAATTTCATTGTATCAAATGTCGGCCCTCCGAAGCATGGTGATGTACTTGTCATTGTCCGTGTTCACAAGCAAATAATCCAAGATGCATTTCCCATAAGTGAATCACGGAAGTTGAAAATGCAAAGGAAGAGACAACAATGAATGAGGGCATCATCCACACTAAAAGAAATACTTTCTTCATTCGAGTAAAGTTTCCATCCATGAAGAAATCAGTAGAAAACTATTCAAATTTCTTTTTTATTAAACATGAATGATAATAAACATTTTTTATTTTATTTTTTAAATTCTCATTTTCATATTATGGGACCAATCAAGTTTTAAAGAATTTTTTATAGAAATTAAGATAAATAAAATAAATAAATAAACTAAAACTTTTTTGTTACACTTAAGAAATGTTAAGATATTAAATATACTTTCATAAAATTAATGCAATGAAAATAATACAAAATAATTTCAATGTTTCCAATCTTGGAAAAGAATAAAAGAAAAATTGGCAACTGATATTGATAAACAATAAGTAAAAAAAAAGAATGAAATCAAAATAGGTGGAAAGCTTTCCTCTTCACATATGTCTATGTTTCTTTGCATTAATAATAGAATTTTATTTTTTATTTTTTGTGAAATTGTTTATTCTTGATTTTATGGTATAGCACCAATCAAAGTTCAAATAAATCTATGTGGAAATTAAATTAAATAGAAAACAATAAAAAATAGAACACAAATTTTAGTTGCACTTTAGAAGTGTTGAAATATTAAATGTACTTACATATAAAATTAATTGAAAAAATGGAAAACAATAGTCCATGTTTCCATATTGGAAGAGAATAAAAGAAAAACCGGCCTGAGAGATAACAAGTAAAAAAAAGAATGAAATAAAAAAAGTTGGAAAGATTTCCTCTTCACATATGTCTATGTTTCCTTGCATTAATATAATAAACTATTTTATTTTTTGTGAATTTGTTTATTCTTAATTTTTATGGCATAGCACCAATCAAAGTTCAAATAAATTTATGTGGAAATTAAATTAAATAGAGAAAATAAAAAAATAGAACAAAAACTTTAATTGCACCATAGAAGTGTTTAAATATTAAATGTATTTGTATAAAATTAATTGAAAAAATCGAAAAGAATGAACTGGAAAGCTTTCCTTTTTACATATGTCTATGTTTCCTTGCATTAATAATATAAACTTTTTTTATTTCAGTGAATTTGTTTATTCTTAATTTTTATAGTATGGCACCAATCAAAGTTCAAATAACTATGTGGAAATTAAATTAAATAGAGAAAATTAAAAAATAGAACAAATAACTTTAGTTGCACTTTAGAAGTGTTGAAATATTATATGTACTTGTATAAAATTAATTGAAAAAATCGAAAACAATAGTCTCTTCCTACCACATAGACTAACAATGTCAATTATATATTCATCAAAATAATTTCTACTTTTTAATAATGTCAACTATATATTCATCATAATAATTTCTACGTAGGTTTGGGGAAAGGCACGAATTAACTTTGCAGAATTGTTTGCCTTTAATCTCTTATATTAGCACGGAAACAAAAATTCACTGATCATTTAGATAAAAGAAAGTTTTTAATAAATTGGCTTTCAAAGAAAAGATGTCACAATATTTTTAGGAGATTAAAAGCTTAAAGCGTCAAATGGAGGTACTATCGTTAGGCCATGTCTATTGGGAAAAGAACTCCAAGGTTGATTCCCTATTAAACATTGGAGTGAACATGGTGGTTATTGGGCAATGACACAAGCAGGGAATTACGTAATTGATCAAGTTTTGGCAGTCAATTACGTAATTCATCAAGTTTTGGTAGTCGTGCCACATCAATTGCATTTTTTTATGATATAGTTTTACAGATAAATTAAACTCCTTTCTTAAGTTTTTGGCATCCACTCTCTTATTATGGATTTACCTTTTTAGTTTTCCCTTGTGACACCTCTAACAACCCACAGCTCACGGTAGTCGATGAAGTGGTTGTTGATGAACCTTGCATGGCTCACAGGTGCCTATTTGCATGCGTAGGGGGGATTAGCATTATCAATGCGATTGCGGAGGCTTACAATGAGAATTTTCCTATCATCTATATCGCGGGGTGCCTAATTTTAATGAATATGGGATCAACCATATTCTACATCATACAATTGGGGTTCCCAACTTCAACCAGGAGTATCACTGTTTCTAGACGATTACATGTGCTCAGGTCTTCAAATTATGTAGAATGTGATGTTATGTTGTTACTGGAATGGATTGCATGTTGATTTCTTTTGTTGAGGATCTCTAATGATTTTAGAGTTTAAAAATTATGCAGGTTATTGTGAATCACTTGGATGATTCCGAAGAGTTCATTGACTATGCGATTTCCACAACACTTTTAGAGAGAAAGCTTGTGTAGATACGTATCACCTGTAATCTTGCTGGCATTCAACAACCCACATTCAACCGACAACCTGTTCCATATTGCCTATCACCCAGGTAACAATTTCTTGAAAATTTATTCATTTACCTCTTCTTCCCTTTTCGCATTCTAGAATTTATGTACTGTGATGTTTCGTTTAGGGGATTTTCCTTAATGGATAACAAAGAATGCAATGGCAACATTCACCACTTACCCAGAGGTGAAATGCTTCTTCTACTGTACTGTACTAGCTCATTGGCTAGGCTACAACTTGTACTAGCTCATTGGTCACTTCTTGTGAGGATCGAACGCTGGTGGCCACTATAATAGTGTCCTGCTTTTATTGATCTGGCTAGCCTCTTGATTCTAATGACGGGAATTATATTTTTTTTAATAGGGTTTAATGTTTTCTGAGTTTTCTTTTGTCTTGTGGTGGTCGATGATTTGCATGCTATTTTTCTACATGCCCACATCCTTATGTTGGGATTCCTGAATACTCCCTTCTTATTTGGGCGTAAGTTGTAAATACACCCAAAATATATATGGTTTATTTGACTCTATCCGGGCGGTCCTGAAGCTAGCATTAGGCTCCTGGTTTTTTAGTACTAACGAATTCTTCAATCGTTTCACGCAAGCTGCATGGCTTCATCATTAAAACTTGGCCAGGATTGAAACCTCCACTGAAATATTCTTAACCATAGCCAGGGAGTTGCTGACTAGATGAGAGATATTCCTTAACACACCCAACAAGTTCTGTTTGAGATTCCCTTTTCAAAGTGAGAAGCTATCAAGACATGTGTATTGGTTCGTGATGGCAACACTCATCGATGTTTCCAAAGCAACGACTTGTTGTGGAATTGACATGAAAGAATTAGAGAGATAGTCTGAAATATCGACAAAATGAATGATCTAAATCTAAGGGTTGAGATTTGTTGTGAGAGAAATACTAGCAAAAGGTCATTTGTGAAACCTCCTTTTTTTTATCAATCCTCCATCCTGCCACCTATTGAGATGCAACTACTGTTTAATCGATTCATTTCATTTTCAATCGATCTATATTGCTGGAGGTTAACCGATCAAACATTTAAATTCAAGCTATCAAAGGATTCAAATGTTGGGGCTTTCAAAGACCATAGCTCAGATACCCAGTTCCCAGTTTGCTTTCAAATGCAGTAATAGTTTGATTGCTTCCTATACGCATGGAAACCCTAGTCCTGGAACAATAGTTTGGAACCATCCAAATTGTAGACTATATCACTGCATAATAAGACATTTACAGGTTATAGGAATTTTGCATACTATTATATACAAAGCCATGGAAAACCGAAAAATAAATCCATACTATTATATACAAAGCCATACTATTATATACAAAGCCATGGAAAACCGAAAAATAAGAAATATTTTTGTTGAATTGGCATGGCCAAGGCAATCAATAATTATCTTTTGGCTAAGGCATTCAATAATTATATTTTGGCTAAGGAAATGGTTTCATCTTCCTTGGAAACTGTCGTGACAAATGCACACTATGACAAAATTAACATGGAAGTTGTTTAGGTATCGGTGGAGAAAGTAGCGGTGGCAGCAAGCTAATGAAATCCTGCACCTTATGTTTAAAAAAATAACATAAAAAATCATAACGTGGTGGCAAAAGTAACTGTGGTAGCTAATGCAAATCTTGTAGCTTATGTTTAAAATAAAATAACAACAAAAATCATAACGTGCAGGTCACAATCATTCAATTTAATGATTATATGGACTGGATAGCGGGATAGTAAAGTTTAAAGCACATTTTTTTAGGTTATTCATTAGTTATGTTCAACATTCACTCTCTGTTACAATAACATTTCAACAAAAAGCTTAACACTTTAATTTTTAAATAAAAAATCAAACATAAAACATAGGTTGTGACTAAAATTTTAGATGGAAGAGCTTAAATTATGATTTTATAAAACATAGGTTGTGACTAAAATTTTAGATGGAAGAGCTTAAATTATGATTTTATGTATAGATATTTTATTATCGATGATACAATTCCTTGTTATTTTTAAAGATTGCTCATGGTTCTACACATCTATTGTATTGATGCGTCTTCTTTTTGTTATCAATGATTTAAGTATAGACGACATTAATTATAAAAACCCAATTTAAAATACAATACAACATATTAACCACAAAATTAAAATATATATTACCTTTTGCATTTGAAGTTTTTATTAGATATAGGATTAATTCAAACAATTAAAATTTTTATACCACTTTCTCCCACAACTCCAACTGCTGCCATGCTCGTAAAATCGAACGATATTGCTATTTAATACCCAAATAGAACTTCAGAAAGTGCTAGAAATCATTCACCGAGGTGCGATTATGATGACATGATTTTAGAAGTCCTCTCGGCTTTGCAAGATCCCAAGTTTCAGGAAAACTCTTGACTTGAAGCTTAACCACGTAGGCTCCCTAGAAAATATCATGAAGATTTGTAATAACTACAAGCTTAAGGATATGGCAGAACTTAGAGCTGGATTTTCACGACCTCTGAATCCAACTCATGGTCCAATGCTATCATTCTATAATGCCATGAATGATGCTTCAATGGAGATGATAAATCAAGCTTCCATGGCTGAAGCAGAGGCCATGTCTGCATCGACGGAAGAGGTAGCAAGATATGCAGAACACATTATAAGATTGGAAGAAGAAGCGGATACATTTCTTCAAGCTGTGCATTTGATGTGTTTGGACAATTATTTCCCAAAGATGGCGTGGATGGTTTTTCTTCTTGAAATTTATGTTTTGCTGCAAATTTTCCAAACACCTTACAAACACTTTTTAGTGATTCATAAATGCAACTATGTACAAGATTTCGATACAACACCTTAAAAAGTAATAGTAGATATTATCAACAAGTGACAAGTTAGGTAATGCACTCTTGTTCAGACTTAAGTCTATGAGGGTAGCCATATCCAAGTGGAGGATTGCATTAGTTCAGATATGCATGTTGTTCCATTTTAAGGGAAACTTCTCCTATAGATCAGACTTGGGCACTGTTGAATAAATATATATATTGCACTTACTTTGCATCCATTCTCTATTCCTCCCAAAATCAACACTATAAACCTAAAAGTCTGATTCTAAAAATGCTAGAGGGATTTTTCTTAATCCCTATAGTTCTATGGTTAAGCTTCTATCATTTAAGGTGCTTATTGTGTGCTTATTGTTTAATCTTATGACCATATATATATATAATTATGATACACCTATTATACTTTTAATTATGAAATTATCATAAGTTTAATTCAAAATAATGCAATTTATAAATTGTTGAAATCATTTATTTATTTTCCTCAAATTCTAATGTAGGTCATTTATATATTAAGATTTAACTTTAACTTGAAATTGCAGTTTATAGGCCATGCTATTTTTACTGGTAAATTGCTACAAACTTCATGCCATTGTCCATACTCCAACCTTATCCAAGAGGATTAGGCTAAATGTCCCTACTAAATATGTGTTTTGTCTGTAAGGAGAAGCTATTTCAAATTGAATGTTAAGCAACATACCTGTTATGTTTCATTAACCATCAATTAATTTATAATTAATTTATTAATAATTACTATGTTTCATTGCTAAAACCATCAATCCAACCTCTGTATCTCCTCAAAGGTTCATCAAGCCCTCAAGAATTTCATTGCCTATTGCTTTTAACCATTCTATTAGCTTATTAAATGACAAATGACAGGGACTAAGCAACCTCACTGCTCATTAATCTTGTTTCATATTCCATTTTATGAATTGCTCTAGAATTCTTCAAGTTCATGTTCCAAGATTATGGTTTCTTTGTTTGGAGCTCGCCCAATCAAAATGAAAGATCATCTTATAATTTTTAGAATGATTTATGAATTGTTATTATTTGAATATATATTCAAATATGTGGGAATATTAAGATCATTTTTGAGTTTTTTTGGTTAGTTTTTTTTAATAATTTTGTTTAAAAATAAAACTATGAAGATATACACTTTGTAATTTATAAAAAATATAAATTTTTTGTTTTTATGAATTTGTCTTTATAATTGTTTTTCTACAACATTATAATATAAATAAGAAACACATGCTCTCAATAATAATAAAAATGTTTGAATATAAGTTAGAAGGACGTATTAGTGCTACGCGCAAATGTATATGACTGATATAAAAATAATACATATTTTTTTATAAATGATAACGGATTTTGAATTTATACTTTTTAATGTTTGAAAATAAGTTAGAAGGATGTATAAGTGCAACTTGCAATGTGCAAATGTATATGATTGATATAAAAATAATACAGATTTTTACGTTGATAGACATTTTTATTTGAAATTTCGGGTGAATTACAACTTATGCTTTTTCATCTATGGATGAGGATGAGACAAGTGTAGAATCATTCAAAATTTGAAATAAAAACAATTATCTATATATATATATATATATATATATATATATAAACACCATTCCAATATTTTTGTTCTCCCCTTAATTCTGCGTTAGTGCTGGTTTTTTTTCTGCTCTGTGGAAAATGAAAGAATCTACCCAAAACTTGGTAAGATTCCGTTTTCACCTAAACAGAGGTTTGCTGATTTTAACATTTTTCCAGAGGATTTTATAAATTATTCGGAATCAAGCTAGTAGTCAAACATGCCTTCAATTTCTTTTGTTCATGCAATTTCCATTTCCCTAAACTTCCTCTGTTCTGCAGATAGTCAGTATATTTCTCCCACGTCTATGTTCACCCAGCATTATTTACCCAGCATTCTGTTGCTGTTGCAACTTTTCTCCCCAAATCTATTAAATTTCGGGCCCCTCCTCATAACTAAATATCGCTTCAGGTTGTTTCATCCTTGATGTTTCTTCGGTCATGCTTTAAGTCTGGATGTTTTGAACAATTTATATACAGCCAGTTCCCAGATTTTGTTTGTGCTTGAATTTTTTGCAGCGGGTCGCATAGTTGGGTTTAGTTTTGCCAATTGTCTTTGATGGGCCGTCGTTTTGAAAATGAAATGGACCTTGACTGTTGTTGAATTTTAAAGGCTTTCGAACACTTAATTTTTTCTGTTAAATCGGCTGCTTTTGTTCTTTTTCCCTCCGTTGTTGCGGCTCCCAAAGCGGTTTGGCGTTCGAAGTCCAAACCGCTCTGACGTCTGATTCGTATTTGTCTTCAATCGCTCGCTCGTAGCTTTTACCCTTCCGTCGTTGCGGATGGGAAAGCTATTGAGCTTCCGATTCGAATGTCTTCCGACGTCCGACTAAGCCTTCTCCCACCCGCGTTTTCTTATGTTTTCAGTCCTTGTCTCGTCCGCCGTTGCGGATGGAAAAGCCATTTAGCCTCCGATGTAACATCTCTCTGACGTCTGATTAATAACTTTTCCCGCCTGAAAAGTGGTCCACCCTTCCGACGTTAGTATTGTTTGAGCCTCCAGTAGGTTTCCCCTCCAACGGTAATATTCGTCAAGCCTGTGGGAGGATGAGGTAGTGTGGTCAACATTTGTAAGACGACAATGGTGCACCCAGTCTTCTTCGTGGATTAGCCGTTTCAGTAGTATAATATGCTGCTTTGTTTTGTAACGCAAATCCAATGAATGATGCATTCCGGTGTATTTGCAGATGGACCTAAGGGATTGGTGGGATTACGGCGGTGCGAAGGGGTAGCTGAGCATTTCGGCGCGGGTCGAACCAAGGCCAGAAGGATAAGCGAAAGAAAAGACAACATGAATGGCAACGAAAAGATAGAACCAAAAAGATCTGTCAGTTACTCAATAGTTCGCAAACACGTAGAAGAATCTGAAGCGTTGGGGAACTGAAGGACCAGAAGTTTGGAGGGCAGCCCAAGGGGTCTGCGGTTGTAGTTTAAATATTGTAAAGATAGGATTCAAAAGGGATTTTTCCCTGAAAAAATTTGTAAACTCTTTTGCTTGTAAGAGGAACTACTTCGTTTTACAGTCAGAAAGTGCAACTTTTGCCTGCTGGAGAGAGCGAAATGTGGAATGTATCAATGCGGCTAAATGAATAAGGTTGAAGAGGAACTATTTTGTTTTCAGTTGTGTTTCATTTACTGTGAGAGTATTTAACTTCCTGAACCTATGTTCTTGTTGAATGTTCTTCAGTATCTTTTGGGATGTTTTCCACTGTGAGTAATAAATGTTGTTCATAAAATAATTGGCTATCTGGTTGTTTAAATATCTGTAATTGTTCGTGTATCTTGAAAGATGTGTCAGCTAACTGTAACTCTTCATAATGCACGTACACAATGTATTACTCACTTACAAATGACAATCTTGCTTCCTAAGGATAGTTTAGGTAGTTAGTTTATTTTCTTGTTGTATGTGATTTAGATGCTAGTGAGTCTAAGACGAGATGTAAGAACCTGCTCATCACATTGTGACTGCTCTTTGCATCTTATCGCCCTGCATGGTTAATTAGGCACTTGCATATCATACATTAAGTCAAAAATACCAAAAAATACATGGTGGACCGGGCCGCAACTGGTAAAGCCCTTTTTTTTTGGGTTACTTTGACCTACGGTAGCCGGACCGCAAACCGGACGGATTGCCTATACCAATCAGTCAACAGGTTAGTTGGGAGCGTTGACTGGGGAGAATCCCTTACTATTGTCGCCTACGAATTTCGGGGCCTCAACATTTTTTGGCGCTAGAAGGAGGGCCGCCAGTGTATGGCTGGCCGAGGAAACCCGTTTTCCCGAGAATATTCCACTGGTAACAGTTCTTAAAGCAGTGGGTTTCATAATCCAATTCCGGAAGAAAGAGAACATCTATATTCTGTTGGCAATGAAATTGTTAATGATCTGAGAAGACACACCAGGGCATATGTAAAGAAGATTGGAGGATTGCCAATCATCCCTGAACTGCCCAGAAGAGAGTATAAAAAGAAGGATCGTCCTGAAGCGGAAGGCTCAGTGTTGGTTGGAGAATGGGAAGAGCTTGTAGAAACAACCTTACAGGAAGTTGTGCTACCTTTGAATCAAGAAGGCCCAGAAACCCCTCACAGTTCTCCTACTCACACTCTAGTTGGTTCACCTCCTCACTCTCAACCCAGACTCATGGCCGGCGTAAACACAAACCAACCACCTAACTCGCCAAATCCGCCACCTGCATGGAGAGCCCGATCACCCTTAAACCTGACCCCTCCGTTACATGATTTGCCTCAATCCTTTGAAAATTTGCTGCCTAAATTCGACCCCAATGAGAAGATACTAGTAGATGATCATCTGCAGAGTTTTTACTTGGTAATAGAAGGATTGAGGGCTGGGGAGCATGAAGATGTAGTCTGCAGACTGTTCCCACATACCCTTAAAGGAGCTGCAGCATCCTGGTACTTTGGGTTTCCTGCTAACTCTATCCCTGATTGGGATACCTTCGAAAGAATTTTCAGAAGTAAGTATGCAACTCAGAAAACTCATGCGGCTCTCATGAAAGGGCTGTGCGCGTTGAAGAAAGAAAGAAAAGAAAAGGTGCACAGTTTCACACAAAGGTTTGCAGCCTATCTCAAGAATTTCTCTGAAATGGATAGACCTTCAAACAAAGTTCTGATTGAATATTATACTTCAGCTTTAGGCCCTGATTTGGCCATGTTTGCCAAAGGCAGGGCCAAGCCTACGTTGACGGAAACCTATGAAGAGGCTGAAGTAGTGGAAGCTAAAAGAGAGAGTATTGAAGAATATCCAGAGCAGTCAGGAGAAAAGGGTGCGGGAAGAAAAGCCTTATTGTTTACTAAGCCTAAGGAAGAAAAGTCACTAGATTTGGAGAATATGGCCAAAATGATGCAGAAACTTTCCAACAAAATCATAGATATGGAGAAAGAAAAGGAAGCACAAAATTTTTATAAGCCATATTATAAGAAAAGAGAGGATAACCATCAGTCTCAACCTCCTCCTCACAATGTTGCATCTATGAATTTAATAGAGGTAGGCTTGGACAATTTTTGCACTTTCCACCAACAGCCACACTCTGAAAAGAATTGTCCTCAATGGATTAATTCGATGACATTGGTCATGAATCAACTGTTAGATTCTAGATTAACAGAAGAGGGAGAAGAAGAAAGAAAAGAGACTTCTACTTCTACTTCTGCTAAAGAACAGGAAGAAGAAACCATGGCTTTATGAAATTCTGTCTCGTTATTTGACACTGAAGAAGAAAAGACTCAGGGGTACAAGGACGTTGTGGAAACCAACGTAGCCACAAGGAGCCAAGGGACGGTTAAAGAAGACAGTCTTATACTCCCAAAGATTAAGAGGCTGCAGAGAAATGTTAAGAAGAAATTTCAAAATAAATCCTTGGCTGATAAAATTCCAGAATTCACTATTACCAGCCAAAATCCTAGACAAAATGATACAACGGCCAAGCCAAATGAAGATAAGGAGAATGCTGATAGGCCTCATCCCACGGAACAGCAGATGGATTATGACATTGTGGAGGATTTAAAGAAGATAAAGGCGAATGTTCCACTATTCGAAATGTGCAAAGTGCCACAGCAAAAAGAAAGGCTATTGAGAGCCCTTGAAGCATCATATGAGAAGACGCCCATTAACAATCAACCAGAAGAAGAAGAAGAGATTGGAGAGACTAGCAGTGGAGGTAAGTCCAAGCACAAGCATCCACCTTTCCTCCTTACTTTTGAAATCTTTAACTACAATGTACATAATTGCTTGGTAGATTCAGGGGCAACTGTTAATGTCATGCCGATATCTGTCTGTAAAAGAATCAATGGGAAGCCTAAGCCATCCCCATGGAGAGTAGTTCATTTAGACAGGACAGATGTGAAGGTAATTGATGAGATGGAAGATGTCCTAGTCCGTCTGGATTCAAATGATAAAGTATGCCAGGTCATTAATATTGTGGTGGCTGATATACCAGATGCGTACGGCCTTATCCTGAGCAGAGATTGGTCGGCCAAACTTAATGGATATTTCACTTCTGATTGGTCACATTTATGGTTTCCATACAAAGGAAGCCCGAATCAGATTAAGATTTTAAGAGAGCCTCATACGAAATATAACGTCACTCAGCTGGATGAGAAGAATGTACCAGTGGATTCTGTCTTGGGAAACTATTTTATTGAGCTAGAACCTGGGAATTATCAAGCGGAAGAAGCCAGCAACACATCTGACACCCAGTCTGATCTCCTTCGATTCTCACAGGCTGATGAGATTGACTGTAAAATAGTAGACTTAGCAGTAGGAGTAGATTCGTTTTCAGTAGTTAATGATTTTTGGACTTTATTTTTTGATGGCTCTAAGACATTAGAAGGGTCAGGGGCTGGCTGTGTCCTGATTGACCCACAGAAGAATAAACATTTCCTTTCATGTAGATTAGAGTTTGAGTGTACTAATAATACAGCTGAGTATGAAGCACTGGTGTAGGGACTAAAGAAGGCAATTGAATTAAAGGTAAGTAATTTAAAAGTTTTTGGAGATTCTGAAATTATTGTGAAACAAATCCGGAATCAGATACATTGTGTTTCTCCTCACTTACAGGCTTACCAGAACGAGGTATGGGATTTGCTGAAATATTTTAATGCACTTAACATTATTTCAATTCCAAGAATTAAAAACGCAGCTGCTGATCTGTTGGCCACATCAGCCGCTAGACTCGTACCCACTAATAATCGATGCTCTATTGAACTGCTTTTCAGGCCCTCTGTACCTGATATGATTACGAACCTACGAGTGTTCGATGATGACCAGCAGATCATAGAATGTTTAAGGAATGATGAAGTGTTTAAAGGAGCGATCATAGACGATGAAGAGCATCAGGCTGAGATGAAATACGATAATTTCATTCCTAAAGGAGTCAGAACGTTGGAAAAAATGTTCGATTTAAATGAAAAATTTAGAAGACCACCCAACGTGAAGACCCACATCTCATGTTTGCAGTTTGAGTTGATTAATTTAGGGACTGAAACGAATCCTAAATTTGTGAATCTCGGAAAAGGCTGTTCACCAACGGAAAGAGACAAGTTCGTCAGTTTGTTCAAACAATATAAAGATGTTTTCGCATGGACATACGAAGACTTGAAGACATATGATACTAGTATCATCAAACACGTCATCCCCATTAGAGCAGGCTTCAAGCCATATCAGCAGCCGTTGAGAAAAATGCATCCAAAGTTGGAACCACTGATTCAGAGTGAAGTGAAGAAATTATTGGATGCTAGAATCATTTTTAAAGTCAGACACTCTGAGTGGGTGTCAAATCTGGTACCAGTTAGAAAAAATTCGGGAGAAATTAGATTATGCATGGATTTCAGAAATCTAAACCGCACTTCCGATAAATATAACTACCCTGTGCCACCCATGGAGCAACTGCTACAGATGGTCTCTGGTTCTGAATTGTTTTCATTATTAGACGGTTTCTCTAGCTACAATCAAGTATTAGTGGCTGAGGAAGACAGATTGAAGACAACTTTTAGGACCAAATGGGGAACCTTTGCCTATAGGAGGATGCCCTTTGGACTGATAAATGCGGGAGAAACATTTCAGAGGGCTATGGACATAGCTTTTCGTGGATTGATAGGCCGAAGTGCCATAGTGTACCTTGACGATATTACGATTTTCTCGAAGAAAAGAGAAGAGCACGCGTCTCACTTAAGGCAGATTTTTGAACGCTGTCGAAAATATGTCATCTTTCTCAACCCCAAGAAATGTGTGTTTGCTGTCACAGAGGGAAAGTCACTGGGTCATATAGTTTCAAAGAAAGGAATCTCCATAGATCCAGAAAGAATTAAGGCCATTGAACAAATTCCCTTGCCCCATAATAAAAAAGGGATGCAGTATTTTATGGGAACAATAAACTTCGTGCGAAGATTTGTCCCTGATTTTGCTCAGACTGTTAAACTGCTGCAGCAGATGGTGAAACGAAATGCACAGTTCAAGTGGACTGAGCTTGAGAAGGATGCTTTCAGCAAGATTAAAACTACTATTGCACATGCACCTTCCCTGAAAAGCCCTGATTTCGATAAAGACTTTATTCTGTATACCTTTGCATCGGACGAGTCGCTAGCAGCTGTGCTTACGCAAAAGGAAGATGGGGGGGATGAATTCCCAATATCCTTCATGAGCACTGGTCTGCAAGGGGATGAATTAAACTACCCAGCCATTGATAAGCAAGCTTACGCAGTGTTTAAGGCAGTGAAGCAATTCAGGCCTTATATACTAAAAAATCAAACCAAGGTAATAGTCCCCTACCCAGCTGTAAGATCCCTTCTCATACAGAAAGAGTTAGGAGAAAGAAGGGGCAACTGGGTAACAGCTCTTCAAGAATATGACCTTGAAGTCAAGCCAGCCTCTATCGTCAAAGGTCAAGGGTTGTGCAAATTAATGACTGAAAATGGGAATAATGAAGAACACACCTGGGAGGATGAAGCCAACTTACAGTTAATGGATGTATGTCCTTTGTTTACAGCCCCTGAGTCTTGGTATAGAGACCTTGTGCATTACCTGCAGGCAGGGCTGTTTCCAGAACATTGGAATTCCAAGCAAAGAAGAGCACTGCGTCTTAAATCAACTTCCTATCAAATTGTTGAAGGTATATTATTCAGGAAAAATTATGATGGGGTACTCCTGAGATGCTTAGAAAAGGAAGATACAAAGAAAGTCATGACAGATCTGCACGATGGGCCCGTTGGGGGACATTATTCCGGAGATACCACAGCTCACAAAATCCTCAGGACAGGTTACTATTGGCCTATGCTCTTTAGAGATGCGCATGCACATGTTAGGAAATGTGATATTTGCCAGAGTTGCGGTGGGAGACAACCTAAAGCGGCAGCACCCCTAAAGCCTGTGATGATCACTGAACCATTCGAGCAATGGGGGTTGGATATTATTGGAGAATATTCTCTCCAGCACAAATACATTCTGACTGCGACTGATTATTTCACTCGTTGGGTCGAAGCTGTCCCGCTGCGCAAGATTAATGAAGACGAGGTCATCAGCTTCCTGTAAGACCACATCATGACCAAGTTTGGAGTTCCAGTTTCGTTAGTCTTTGATAATGCTAAGTACTTTTCATCTATTAAATTGACTGCTTGTGCTCATGATAAAGGGATTAAATTGCATTATTCTGCTAATTACTATCCACAAGGAAATGGCCTGGCTGAGTCCTCTAACAAAAATTTGATTAGAATTTTAAAGAAGACCGTGATAGAAAACCAGAGGAGTTGGCACTCAGCATTACCAAATGCCCTGTGGGCTGATAGAGTCACCCCCAAGTCTGCGATAGGAGTGTCTCCATATACCCTGGTCTATGGTAAAGAAGCTATTCTTCCTCCCAATATCATGCTACCATCTTCCATTCTAGCTCAAGAGTCTAGTGGGTCGGAGAATGAAGTTCTGCAGAAGAGGATATGCAATCTTCTAAAAGCAGAAGAGGCTAGATCTAAGGCCAGAGAATGCTTTAAGAAACAACAGGAGTTAATAAAGAGATGGTTTGACAAGCATAAAGCTGGAACAAAAGACTTTGAAGTGGGAGACTTAGTCCTCAAATGGGATCATGCCCATGATGAGAAAGGAAAGCATACTAAATTCCAGCAGTTGTGGGTAGGTCCTTTTCAGATTTCAGCAAGTCTTGGCCCTTCTACTTATAAATTGCAAGATCTACAGGGGTGGGAAGAGAATTTACCAGTGAATGGCTTGGTTCTCAAGCCTTATTTTTCTTGAGTTTCTCTGAGTTTTTCTGTCTTGTATATAAATAAGCTGTTTTTGAGTCATGTTTTTTCAGTTGGTTTTAGTTTTAGTTTTATTGATTTCAATAAGGGAAGCAAATCTACGGTTGCATGGGGAACGTCCAATTTTCCTGGGATTGATAAACATTCTTGGTATCAGACTGTGTATTGCTATTTATCTAAAAAGAACTTCTTCCAGTTTAGCAGTTTTATCAAGTAGTTCTATGTGCATTGAAGTCCTGCTTAACCCCTATGAAATAAGCCAGACTCAAACAGTCCGGAATACTATGTTGAGGCTCCATCCACTTCACACTTAAATTGTTCTAAGGGGTAGCAGCAGAGGACCCATGGAAAAGAGCAAGGTAAACAGTATATTAATATAAATGATCCCATGCCAAGAAATGAATGCCAAAAGGCAAATAAGAGTAAAAAAACTCCTCTGAAAGCATCATACATTAAAGCAAATGTTGAATCATAAGTACTAAATTGCCGAAAGATCCTCTCCGTCCGTGAGTTGAAACCTGAAGTACACCACTCACACAAAAGGACACTATGGGATAGACGATCCTGAATTAAAATTCAGTAAGAGCGGCATGCAGGAGGACTCATTTAAAAGGAACAAAAGTCCAAAAGCACAAAAGTGCTAGAATGGCATGGGAATGAGGAACAAACGAATATTTCTGTTTACCATATGCTACAATCCTGTGGGGTCCAAAGCTATCAGCCACCTGAAGACAAAGGTAATAATGAAACTCATCTTCTGGCCTCGACAGAGTTATCTGGACTTGAAAATATTGGTTTCCACTTACCCAAATTGGACTATTATCAATGATTGAAGGTACACACTGCCGGCATTCGAGAAATCCAGATAGCTGGAAGAATTCAAAAGGATGCATCCATTGTTAAATAGTCTGTCACTCAAAGATTAATTGCCCAGAGATCTAGGTTCACCAGGTAATCGCTAGTTGTTGCTGCTGCAACTTTTCTCCCCAAATCTCTTAAATTTAGGGCGCCTCCTCATAACTGAATATCGCTTCAGGTTGTTTCATCCTTGATGTTTCTTCGGTCATGCTTTAAGTCTAGATGTTTTGAACAATTTATATACAGCCAGTTCCCAGATTTTGTTTGTGCTTGATTTTTTTGCAGTGGGTCGCATAGTTGGGTTTAGTTTTGCCAATTGTCTTTGATGGGCCATCATTTTGAAAATGAAATGGACCTTGACTGTTGTTGAATTTTAAAGGCTTTCGAACACTTAATTTTTTCTGTTAAATCGGCTGCTTTTGTTCTTTTTCCCTCTGCTGTTGCGGCTCCCAAAGCGGTTTGGCGTTCGAAGTCCAAACCGCTCTGACGTCCGATTCATATTTGTCTTCAATCGCTCGCCCGTAGCTTTTACCCTTCCACCGTTGCGGCTGGGAAAGCTATTGAGATTCCGATTCGAATGTCTTCCGATGTCCGACTAAGCCTTCTCCCGCCCGCATTTGCTTATGTTTTCAGTCCTTGTCTCATCCATCGTTGCAGATGGAAAATCCGTTTAGCCTCCGATGTAACATCTCTCTGACGTCCGATTAATAACTTTTCTCGCTTGCAAAGTGGTCCACCCTTCCGACGTTAGTATTGTTTGAGCCTCCAGTAGGTTTCCCGCCAACGTCAATATTCGTCAAGCCTGTGGGAGGATGACGTAGTGTGGTCAGCATTTGTAAGACGACAATGGTGCACCCAGTCTTCTTCGTGGATTAGCCGTTTCAGTAGTATAATATGCTGCTTTGTTTTGTAACACAAATCCAATGAATGATGCATTCCGATGTATTTGCAGATGGACCTAAGGGATTGGTGGGATTACAACGACGCGAAGGGGTAGCTGAGCATTTCGGCGCGGGTCGAACCAAGGCTAGAAGGACAAGCGAAAGAAAAGACAACATGAATGGCAACGAAGAGATAGAGCCAAAAAGATCTGTCAGTTACTCAATAGTTCGCAAACACGTAGAAGAATCTGAAGCGTTGGGGAACTGAAGGATCAGAAGTTTGGAGGGTAGCCCAAGGGGTCTGCGGTTGTAGTTTAAATACTGTAAAGATAGGATTCAAAAGGGCTTTTTCCTTGAAAAAATTTGTAAACTCTTTTGCTTATAAGAGGAACTACTTCGTTTTACAGTCAGAAAGTGCAACTTTTGCCTGCTGGAGAGAGCGAAATGTGGAATGTATCAATGCAACTAAATGAATAAGGTTGAAGAGGAACTATTTCATTTTCAGTTGTGTTTCATTTACTGTGATAGTATTTAACTTCCTGAACCTATGTTCTTGTTGAATGTTCTTCAGTATCTTTTGGGTTCATAAAATAATCGGCTATCTAGTTGTTTAAATATCTGTAATTGTTCGTGTATCTTGAAAGAAGTGTCAGCTAACTGTAACTCTTCATAATGCATGTACACACTGTATTACTCACTTACAAATGACAATCCTGCTACCTAGGGATAGTTTAGGTAGTTAGTTTATTTTCTTGTTGTATGTGATTTAGATGCTAGTGAGTCTAAGACGAGAGGTAAGAACCTACGCATCACATTGTGACTGCTCCTTGCATCTTATCACCCTGCATGGTTAATTAGGCACTTGCATATCATACATTAAGTCAAAAATACCAAAAAATACACGGTGGACCAGGCCGCAACCGTTAAAGCCTTTTTTTTTTTGGTTACTTTGACCTACGGTAGCCGGACCGCAAACCGGACGGATTCCCTATACCAAACAGTCAACGAGCTAGTTGGGAGCATTGACTGGGGAGAATCCCTTACTATTGTCACCTGCGAATTTCGGGGCCTCAACACATTCATCAGACAATTTAGAATGGCATTAAAAGAGTCACGGTTTTACTTCCAAGAGAAATTCAAATCTATTTTTGTCAATGTAAGCAAACGAATTCTTTCACTCTGGCAATTTTTTAAATAAATGAATGATCTGGTTTTATTTATAGGAAGTTTCTTCGTTTTTTCTCACAGATAATTATAAAAATATTCATAAACATCAGTTCCTCCAACGTTGGTAGTAAGAAGAAAAAATGAAATGTATAAACCAGACTCATGTTGAACTCCTAGGCAAGTCCAGATAATCTCCATGCTTTTCAATTGAAATTAGTTCTCCTCAACCATAAAATAACAGAACAACACTTACAAATTTCTAGAACTTTAGCAGTTTGGTCAATCACCCATGATTTTGCAGAAAACCTTTAGTTTCATTCAATTCCCAAAATAAATTCTTGATTCCAAACATTAGCATCACTGGCAAATGTAATTTTTTCCATATTCAGTTTCTATTTGCATAGAAATACATTTACACAGCATTAACGAGAATATTTTTCTCTCTTTCATCAAAAATTAACTGAAAAATGAAAATCCCCACATTAAAAACCAAACCCCTTTTCCCAGAAACAAGGAAACTACCCTAACTATTTTGTTTATGTTTTAATTCTAATATTTATTTAAAATCTAACTATCTCCTAACTAGATGTCCAAAATATTTGCTTCAGCTTCAACATGTGACCAATCCATCACATTGCTAAGCCTTTTATTTAAATGTCTACCTAATGCACCTACATTAGGATCCCCAAAAGAGAAAATTTTATGAGCTCCTACTCATAAGATCTTGCATAGAATGACCAGCTTGCTATAGCGCTACTTCATCCATCAAAGTAGAATCCTATGTTGGACGGTATTTCCACTTTACCATATATTCTAAATATTCTTTCTTCATAGTCTTCTTGGTAATAAGTGTATCCAAAATATGTTCAGCTTCTAAGTTAGTTACAAGAGGCATTTTTTTTAGCCACTGTTATTCTTTGACTTCATTATGGTCAAGATTTCTAGAAGTTTGAATTGAATCATCAGCTATATAGGAATACAAATCTGCTACATTAAAAATGGGTGAAATTCCAATGCCTGGAGGTAACTCCAGCTCATAAGCATTCGCTGAAAACTTGTGATGAACCTTATAAGGTCCTATCTTCTTCATTTTCAACTTGTTGTACACTCCCTTTGGAAACCTCTCCTTTCTGAGATGGGATAAGACCAAGTCTCCTACTTCAAAGTTTACCTCTTTCCGCTGCAAATTGGCTCGCTGCTTATACCTGTAGCTTGTGTCTTGTAATATTTTCTTTACCTGCTCATGCAATTCACTCATGGCTGTTGCAAAGTCCTCTTCATCAACACTTCTATGTTCCAGATATCCCAAGGCTCTTAGTTCACAAATTCCTCTTGGATGCATGCCATACATGATCTGAAATGGACTCTTTCCTGTGCTTCTATTTGGTGAGTCATTATAGGAAAACTCAACTTTGGCTAATGCATGATCCCATTGCTTGGGTCGGTCACCTACTAAGCTCCTCAACAAGTTACCCAAACTCCTATTTACAACCTTTGTCTGTCCATCAGACTATGGATGATGGGCTGAGCTAAAATTTAGCTTAGTGCCAAGCTTCTTCCACAAAGTCCTCCAGAAATGCCCTGTGAATCTTGTATCCTTGTCATAAATTATACTCTTTGGAATTCCATGCAATTAAACAATCTCATTAAAGAACAAATTAGCCACATGGGTAGCATCACTAGTTTTGTAACATGGAATGAAATGATCCATATGCGTAAATCTATCGACTACTACAAGGATTGAATCATTACCTCGTTGAGTTCTCGGTAAACCAAAAACAAAATCCATACTTATCGAATCCAAAGGTCTTCTAGGAATAGGTAAAGGCATGTACAATCCAACATTTTGACTCCTTCCTTTCGCATGTTGACATATCCTGCACTTGTTCACGTACCTTCGTACATCTTCTTTCATCTTAGGCCAAAACTAAATGTGACTTGGTTGCCCAAGTGTTTTATCAACACCAAAATGTCTAGCCAACCCGCCATTATGTTTTTCTTGAACCTAGTTTTCTCTCATTGAGCAATTGGGAATACATAAATAATTGTTCTTGAACAATAGTCCATCCTGCAACATGATCTCTTTCCATGGTCTGTTGTCCCTATTGACTAAATTTTTACATGTTGCAAAAGCTTCTTTAAATCCGCATCAACATCATATAAGTATTTCAAATAATCAAAGCCTAAAATATGTATTTGACTCTCCTGCATGACTAATCATCTCCTATTTAGAGCATTAGCAACCTTATTTCCCTTCCCACTGATGTGCTTCAAAACAAAAGTAAAACTTTGAAGGAATTCCACCCACTTTGTATGTTTATGGTTTAACTTATGCTACTGCATAATATATTGTAAGGCAGAATTATCAGTAAACAAAGCAAACTCTGTAGGAATCAAGTAATGCCTCCAATGCTTCAAAGCTTGAATCACCGCATAAAATTTTTTGTCATAAGAAGAGTGTAACACCTCGGTTTTGACCCCGTTTGCATTAAAAATGTATATGATGTAATTAATCATGGTATGGAGCTAAAGGAAAAAGCCCCACCATTGATTTGGTTGTTTTATGTTCCGGCAATTAAAATCGTTGCCGATGGTATATCATGTTATCCGGCACATATTAATTCTGGCATCATGTAAATATGCATTTTATTTAAAAATACCCACAACCAGCAATGTCAATGCAACGATAATGAAAAGGGTATGATTTACCTAAGGATAAGGAGGGGGGATTATTTAACCTTTAGGGCCATTAGGGAAAAGCCACATGTCAATAGGAGAACCCATCAATCAGTCAACTACCAAATTAAATACTCTGATGTTAGTTGGGGTAGTTATTGCATGGACAATGGTGTGTGGTAGGACTGTCAGTCCTTTCCCACACGCACACTCCACCAGGGAGCTCGTTCATCCTCACATGGGCAGGACGAGGGAGACCACGACCCATTCTTCATTGTTTTCTCATGCAGAGAGCTGGGGGAGCCATTTTTGGCATTCACGATTTTCCTATGTATGTGACATTCATGTTTTGGTCTTGGATGTTGTGGGTTCTCATTTACGATTCGGGCTTCCTGGATGTTTTCTCCTCACGCGCAGGTTTGGGATTTTCCCTCATGCGGTCACTTAGTCTTCACGCATGCATACCATGACTGGTTTAGTCTTCCTTTTTTCGATTTTGCTGTGTGTGTGCAATTTCCTTCAATTTGTGGTTTGTATGGATGTAATCCACCTCCACGTAGGTGGTGTGTCCTCTCCTCATGCAGTTGAGGATTAGTGGTTTTCTTTTCCCCACTTTTGGATTGTTGTTTTTCTCCACGAGTGTGGGTGTTGCCAAGTTGTTTTGGCCACGTTAGGCCCAAGAACAACTCTAGGATCGTCTTGCTCGGTATGAGCTTTGTATCACCATTTTGGCTGCGGTGATGTTTCCTTTGTCTTCCCTAGAGCTGTGAATTGCTCGATTTTGCTGTGTGTATGCAGTGGTTGGTCTTTGGACTGTGTAGGAGTGGAAAGGAGTCTGCTTGGTAAACCTATTATGCTTGGGAGCCTCATAGATAGAGCTAGAGGAATGGCTTTCTTCTCCACACCCCTTGAACAACACTGGAAGGGAAGTCAGGGCCTGAGGGATTGTGCAGCAGAGAAGGGACTGATCCCTTGTATTGGGTGTGTGTGGGTGTCCTAGAATTCAGGATAGTTCTGGTGCAGGTGTCCTTAGCTCTTCAGTGATCCCACTAGCTTAGCAGAGAGTGCTTCCATTTCCTGATAACCTGATAAACCCAACTTGTTGGCTTGGTTATCTGTTGTTGTGCACTTTTAGCCTGATAAACCCAACTGTTTTGGCTTGGCTGAATAGTGTGGTGTCCTTGGCTATGTGTTAACTTGCTTAGTTTCCTTATTCCTTGTGGGAATCATGCCAAGCTCGGGGGTGGCAGTGTTGTTGAAAGATTAAGGAGCACATTGGCCTATGGTTGGGTGGAACGATGCAGCGACATAGCTGGTTGTGGGACGAGTTTGATCATAAGATAAGTATTCTTGTCTATTTTATATCTGCAATTGTATTTGTTGTTAATGAAAATGATGAATAGGATAAATTCTTGAATGTATGGTTTTGCTTCCGTTGTATGGTAATAGTGTGTGCATGTTTTACTTCAAAGCATTTCAATTTCTTTATGTGTATGTTCATGGGGCTAGTTGCCCAGGGTGATAGTAGTATCGGTAGTGTCCTCTTCGCTGGTCGGAGGGTCGGGGACGTTACAATGTGGTATCAGAGCTCATGTTGTAGCATGGGCCTCAATGGGCCATGAAGAAGCAGTGACAGAGGCAGGTTACCCTCTATTCAGTAGAGAAAAAAATGTGAAGCACAGGAAAATTTTTAAGTATGGAAAATATTGGATGACTTAGACTGAAGCCCATTCGATATGTCGGATGACTTAGGCTAAAGCCCATTTGATATGTCGGAGGACTTAAGCTGAGTCCATCTGGTAAAGAAACCAAGTCCAGAGAGAAACTTAAAAAAAAATTTAAGTTTAATTTTTGCCAAGGGTCTCGGCTGGGAGGAGCCGATACATTGGCTAACAACCGAATATCTAGCCGACAAGGAAAAACGAAGAGGAAAATTTAGAAAATTTTTCTAAGTGTCAAAATCATCAGAAGACGTTCATTGAAGCGGAGCCGAGGTGTTGGCAAGGCTCGCTTGAAGGGAGCTGAAGTGTCAGAAAAGAATAGAAGATCGATCAATCGAAGCATCGAAAAAGGATAGAGGAAGATCGAGCCGATGTGTATCGAAAGATAGATGAAGATGGACTCAATATGGCATCATAAGACAAATGAAGATGGATTTGATAAGGCATCAGAAGATAGATGAAGACTCACTCGATAAGGCATCAGAAGCGTTATCAACTAGTGATCCGATACATTGGATGGCTAGTTGGGAAGGGATCCAATCAGAGAAGAACAAAAATATGAGTTTTTTAGTGGGATTTTTAGTAGAAAAGCAGGATTCCAGTGGGAGTTTGTGGTGCTGAAAAGGTGAAAAGTGGTAGCTGTTAGCACTCAAAATATACCCAAGGTTGTGAAAGGTAATCTTAAGGTAACACCAAAAAACCACTTTTAGAAAGAAACTGGCTTTTCTTTCCAGAGAGGGATCTCTCAGATATAAATTTAACAAGGCCAGATATTGGAGTTAACAATTTAAGTTATGCGGATGGTTGAAACAACACATATAACCATTGGACAATGGAGTCAAAACAGATAAAGATAATACAAAGCTTCATACATAGAATTTCAACAAAGGCAAGATAATCATTCATTTATAGTCATTCATTGATTTTTAGGCGATAGGAGAGAAACATGAATAGTCCAACAATATAGAGCATCACAAGATGAATTCCATATTAACTTTAGAAGAAATGTTTGTGAATATCTGAAACAATAGCCAGAGCATAACATGTATGAATTCTGAAACTATTAAACACAACGTTTAGATATGAAAGAAAACAGAATGGAAGGTAAACACTTAGAAAAAATTCACAAGGAAAGAAGGCACAGACTGTAACATAAAAAACACATGAATCTTTGAATATCAGCTAGCATTCGGCTTGGTAATTTTATTCAAAAATAAGTTCTCACAAAAACATCAGTCCAAACTTACGGGTTCCAACCCCCAATACCTCAAATAAATTCAAATATATACAAAAATAGTTTCTTCCCAAAAATATCAATAACCAACTAATATGCTAATCATAAGTTTTTTGTAACCATATCCCTAATAACTAGGAATAATAATTACATGCTCTGATTGAAATAGCAGATTGCTTGATTATAGCAAACTCCGTAACGACAACGCATCATGAACAAATAGCTTCCCGAACTACAACACCTGTCTTCATGAATGTAGTATGTATTTGGTCTTCCCAAATTTCTCCATGATCTTCCATTGTTCCACATTTGGAGTGTCGTATTATGTCATCTCTCTTATTGACACCTCCAAATCCACATAAGCTTCATAAGACACGGTTGGTAATCCTTTTTTAATAATTAAAAACCTGTCCAATATCTCAAAGTCTTCTGTCAACTTTTCCACAATAACCTGTCCTGTTAACCCTTTGACTAAATCTTTAAATTTGGAATGATCCATGCGATTTTGTACCAATAAGTTGTGATATTGTTCTTGGGAAAATAATGGTCCTTCGTCATCCAAAAAAGAAGAGAGACCATGATCAAATAAATCTTTAAAAGCAGTCCTGAAATCCTTTATTTGAGAATACATTTTATTCACCTTATCTTGCACCACTTTCATGAGTTGATGTTTATTGATAAAATTCTTCACCCATAAAACAATTGCTACCCTATCTTTGATCCCGATGCCCTACAAATTTTGATATGTTAAAGAATTCAAGAAATTCACAGCATTGTGAGTAGTATTCAAAGGCTTCTTTCCCATAGTTTCATTGGCCAATTTCAATCTTTGAGTAGCAAAATTTACCAGTGCGCTTTCATCATCAATAAAATTTAAATAATTCCTAAACTTAGTGATTTCCACAGACAAAGTATCCCAAATCAAATTTTTAGCTCCCTGTAAAGGAGCTCTTCCTGTATTTCTTTGTTTTAATTCATTGAATTTTTTCTGTAATTGGCTTTTATCATTACACGCTTTATTCTTCTCTTTAATGCTCTTAGCCAATTCTGATTTGATCTTTTCATTCTCATCTTTCAATTCTTTAATCTCCACTTCTTTCAAGCTCACCTGAGACATAGGAACTAATAAGCATCTACAGAAAATTCATTTAATGGTCTTTCAACATTTATAAGGGGTAAATCAGTATCAACAAAGGGTTGATTCATCAGTTCTTCCATAACCTATTTTTCATCATTTTGATCTTTTTTCAACTTTGCAATCTGAGCTATCAATTCAGCCCTTTCTACCTCCCACTTATTTTTCTCCTCCTGCAGCTTCAATGATTTTCATTTATAATCCATCATTTCCTGATAGACTTTCTCTTTTTCTTCTTGAAATGCAAACAATTCTGAAGATTGAACATGTTCAGCATTAGGGACTTTAAGCTTCTTTTTCAACACTTGAATGGTGGTATCCTTCTCCTCTAGAAGCTTCTTGGTCGCTTGCATATTACTTGGTTCCGTCCCTAAGCTTATAACATCTCCCTGCAACTTTTTAATTTGAATTAAATTTGCTTTATTTTCAACCTTCTCATGTTTCAATTGAACTTTCATCTTATCTACAAGAGACTGTAATTTAGTAATTTTCACAATTACATGTAACAAATCAGAATAAATAACATCTCTTGTTTGTTTATGGAGCTGTATTTTATCAGGAACACTGACTTTGTCCAGCTTCACCTCCATTTCAGACACTTTCTTATCACTTACCACAACAAATTTTAGGGTATTCCTTTCTGTGTCTCGAGTAGAAATCAATGAAGTCTTTTGATTGATTAATTTCCTAACTCGAGCATTAGAGGAAATTTGGGGTCTAAAATGGGCCTCCTAAGGAAAATAATAAAATAATAGTTAAAATAATAAAATAATACTTATTAATTTTGGAGGAAGAATGAAAAAAACTACTTTTTGTGTTCGTATTTTCGACATATCTCCCTATGTATTTACTCAAATTCTGAGCGGGAGAGCTCGTTGGATGTAGAATTTAATTCTGCATCCAACGAGTACCCACACTGCATACTTTTGATGGACCCCGCTACCCCAAAAACAATAAATACCTGAAAAAACGTGATGATGAAAAAACGTGATGATGACATCATCATCACGTTTTTTAGGTATTTCTTGTTTTTGGGGTAGCGGGGTCCATCAAAAGTATGCAGTGTGGGTACTCGTTGGATGCAGAATTAAATTCTACATCCAACGAGCTCTCCCGCTCAGAATTTGAGTAAATACATAGGGAGATATGTCGAAAATACGAACACAAACAGTAGTTTTCTTTTATGACAAATATGTCAATTCAACCATTATGGTTGACTCATTTTATTGAAATTCTATTGGTTTTTGAATTCCAACTCACAAAATTTGTTGTTGGCACATTTTCTTATAAGGCCCATTTTAGACCCCAAATTTCATCTAATGAAAGCAGATTCTTAGTTTCCTCCGATGACTGCATTTCTTTATCAGCATAACTCGACATTAAATCTGACCTGGATTTGTAACGAGAACTGGACTCTGTCTTACTTTCATCTTCAAAAGAATATTGATGCATATGTACAGACTTTTTCTGGAACAGGACCATCTTCTTTAAATCTTCTGAAAATATTTCTTTTGAAATAATTTGCTCATCTTGAGGATGTGTTTTCATCTTTTTATGGGAAATTTCTTCATCTACATCCATGCCATTTGCTTCAGAAAGAGTCCTTTTATTTATAATGCTGGAATTAATAGAGGCTTGAGCAGCTACAACCAATCTGTTCCTCCTATCTTCATCGGCTTCTATATTTTCTTCAAAATTATCCATATTTTCTATTTTTTCTAATCCCTCAACAATTTGATGATCAAACGACTTATTTTTGTTCAATTGCTTCCTATGAGAAATGATATGGTGTGGGTCATAATTCACTTTTTCCTCTTTTTGAAAATCCATAACTTCTAACAATTTCTCAATGACTAACAAGGCGCTTTTATTCTTTAAAATGAAAGGACCAACTTTGAGAGAAAATTTAACATTGAAAGATTTTTTAAACGCCCCAAAATGTTCCTCTACTGCATATAACCTCTATCTCATGAATTGTAATGTGAATATTCTTGGGGTCAAGAAAGCGGGTAACTTGTATGGTTCTCCAGTGAACCCATACACTCTAAGAACAGTAAATTCTTTATGCAAAAACCAATCTCCTGCTTTGTCTTCTGAAGAAGACTGTAACATAAGTCTCATGTCTTCCAACACCCTTAGCAATACATCATCGAAAAGCAATTTGTATATCTCAGCCATAATTGTATTTATGAAATCAAACATGTTAATCTGTTTCGGAAGGTCTGGAGAGAACATGGTAGACAAGAAATGCAACTCCAACACATTAGAACACAAAAGCATGTTCAACAAATATGACTGATATCTGAAGAACCCGAATTTAGGAAATTCAACCAATTGGGTATGGATAAATTCGGCTAAATACTCATCAAGATTCAAACAATGGGTTGAATGGGATTCATGGTCAATCGAACCTATACTTAGCAAAAAAACTAAGATGACTTCGTTGATATGCGTATCATCGTCCAAACCCAAAACTTGACTGACAAGTGACATGACCAGTTGTACTTCCTCCTTGAAAATATTGACATTGTATGGTAGAAATAAACCCTCTAACGACTGACCGTCTTTCAGAATACTGGATAAAAACTGACATCTGACTTCGGTTTTACAATTTTTATATAATTCAATTACGACTTGCTCATTGAAATATTCATAGCCTTCAGGGAAACTATCAGGCAGACTCAATACCCCGCGAACAGTTTTCGCGTCAACTCTACAAAGGATTTTTGACATTGTATGACTCATAATAACTCTTTTGGAAGATGAGTAACTACTCGCACACCATTCAACAAATTCATGGAAAGGTAGGGTTTGTTCAATAGCAAAGTAATATAAGAAATAACTGCAAACATTTAGAATATCATTCCCTTGTGAATTATGTTGCCACAAACGCTCATTTGAAACTGATACACTACATACTGACATAATAGGGTCAAATACATTCCTCTCCCTATCAACAACAACCTCTTCTCTCTCATATAGAACTCTGCACAATATTCCTGAACCCTGCTCCTTCTCCATAATAAAACAAAGGTAACAAGTCTTCAACAAAGTCTCAGTGTTTTAAGGCTTACATGGTAATTGTTGGATATGTAGAAGTTGACTTTAGAAGAAATATGGCACATTATCCCTTATTCTTTTCACTAGCAACGTGCAAAAAAATGACTTTACCTAGGTCAACTCATTTTTTATACAATGGATCATTCTCGGACCCTCAACAAGTTGTTTTTCCTTTACCGCTTTCCTCAGCGGAACTCACTAAAAGTCGCTATGTGGAAAGCAGTTTAAATTCCGCTACCACTCATCCTTTTTAATTATCTCATAGCTTTGCACTCCGGAGTAGACTATGAGCGTTGATAAGGCTTCATCTCTTGTCTGAACCGTTGGATCAAACCTGTTCTGCGCAATCTGCCAGCCTTTCTCATTTTTTCAACTGTGCATATTCACATCACAGACTACCTCTCGACCATAGATTTTATTTGCTTTATCTCTTGGCTTTCGATCTCTCTATCTTGTTAACCAATTCCTCTTCTTCGTAAAAAAATATTTCTTGTGCAACTTTTCCTAGCAGATCAATTTGCAATCGTATATTTTCATGCTCATAAATCTATAACTTTGAATTGTGCAATGAATTACCAAAGTGCGCATTTTTAATAAGAGACTCATGACTACCAACCCTTTACCGATTTTTATATATGCCTTTATCATTTCTTGATCACATCCTTCCTCAATTGTTCAACATAGAGGGTGTTAACAACTGGCTCCAACTGGGGATGATATCCTCCCTGTGAGGTATCAAAGAACTCATAGACCAGGTGTCTGTTTCTAACTTTTGTATCCAAACCTCCAAAATTTTTACTTTTTCTCTGATATATATTTTATAAATAAAGAAAAATGGCTACCCTCCAAATCTTAGGGCCTTCACTCCGGGATTCAAAAATATTCGGTTCACCATATGCACTGCTTTCAAGAAAATAAATATTTACAAAATATGGTACAAATTTTACCCTCCACCTTAGGACAGGTAATGTTTCAAATATCTTCCATTAACAGGGTTACTCTCTAGCGAAACCCCATTTGGATATTCCAGAATGAATGCATTTTCCCCTCTATGACCTGCAAAAACATAAGGACCTACCCACATGTGGTCAAATTTTCCATGCTTGTCTTCCCTAGGAGCATCCCATTTTAATACCAGGTCATCAATTTGGAATTGTTCTTCTTTCACCCTTCTATCAAAAGTATTTTTTATTTTTACTTGATGTATCTGCACTTTATCATAAGCTTTATTCCTTTGCTCCTCTAATTCGATAATTTGGTTTATTCTTCTCTGCATATGGTTAGGCTCATCTTGATGTTCCTGAAAATATTTTATAAATGGTACACCCAACAATGCTGGAAAAATGACTTTAGTTCCATATACCAATTGAAAAGGAGACATTCCAATTACCCTTTTAGTGCTAATTCTATCAGCCCACAAAGCATACTTAAGCTTGGTGTGCCAAGCTCTTTTGTTATCTTCTAACAACTTCTTAATAATTCTTACCAGACTCTTATTAGAAGACTCCGTGAATCCGTTTCCCTGTGGATAGTAAGCAGTTGAATGATTTGGACTGATATGATATTTATGACAAAAATTAATCATCTTTTTGGATTTAAAAGCTGTTGCATTATCAGTCACTATTCTTCTAGGACACCCAAACCTAGCCAATATATTTTCTTCAAGAAAATCCATAATTACTGTCTCAGTAGATCTCTTGGTAGGTATTGCTTCAATCCACTTCGTGAAATAGTCTGTAGCTTTTAGAATCCATTTATGTTGTCCTGAATAATTTGGGTTTATTTCTCCAATGAAATCCAAACCCCATTGCTGAAAAGGAGCTTCTACTGTTATTGGATTAATAGGAAGTGGAATTACCTTTCTCTTACCATCAAAAATCTGGCATTGGTGACATGTGCTAGTTTCTTTCTACACATCCCAAAACAATGATGGCCAATAAAAACCAGCTCTCAAAAAATTGTTTGCTGTCACTTTCCAAGAGTGATGTCCCCCACAGTCTCCTTTGTGAAATTCCTTCACTATTTGCTGGGCTTCATTTTCTAAAAGGAAATTAAGTAACACACCTCTAGGATCTTTCCAATAAAGATACTGATTTAAAATACAAAATTTAGTAGCTTTCAACTTCACAAATCTTGCTTTATTTTTACTTAACCCTACAGGAGATTGTAAAATTTGAAGAACATGAATGATATTAGAACACCATGGAGATGTAGTGAAATCAATCATCACCTCCACCCCTGTGTCCAACTGATGAGATTGATTGGATACGAAATCAAGCTGTAAAGATTCACAATTCGAATCTGTCAACATTTTAGCAAGTCCTTGCCCTTAATGAACTTAGTAGGCCTAATTTCTATATCATACTCCAATAATGTTGCTATCCATTTTGCTCTTCTTCCTTCTGGATCAGGCTGTGTAAGAATCCCTTTTACTGCGCTAGTTGGAACATGAGCAATTATATGTGAATGAAGAATATACACCCTAAAATATTTTAAGGACTTAACCAAATCATATGCCTGTTTCTCCATAATATCATATTTTAATTCCCCATCTCTCAACATCTTACTGAAAAAGGCTATAGGTTGCTCCATATTTTCATTATTCTTTCGTAACAAAACTGCAACAATAGTATGTTCTGAAGCATATGAAAATATTAAGAAATATTTATTGAAGTTTGGGCTCACCAACACTGGAGCTTCTGAAATGGCTTGTTTTATTTATTTAAAAGATTTCTTAGCCTCTGATATCCATTTTATTTCATGACCATTTTTCAGCATATTTGTGATATTCATTAATATTTCAGCAAAACTAGGAATAAACCTTCTCAAGAAATTTACATGTCCCAGGAATGATTGTATTTCTTTTTTGCTTCTTGGTTCTCCTACCTTCAAAATTTCATTAACTCTATAGGGATCAATCTTTATTCCATCCTTTGAAATTATGTGGCCCAACAACTTTCCTTCCTCTAATGCAAAATTTGATTTTTTTGGATTCAATGATATACCAAATTTTCTGCATTTTATAAATTTTTTTTCCAAATGGTGAATATGCTCCCTATCAGATCTTGAATATACCATGATATCATCCATATAAATTACCACAAATTTAACTATTTCTCCTGCGAAAGCAATATCCATGGCACGTTGGAAGGTAGCCCCTGCATTCATCAAACCAAAAGGCATCTTTGCATACATAAAAGTGCCCCATGGTGTGGTAAAAGTAGTCTTTTCTTGATCTTCAGGTAACACCTTAATATGATTGTATCCTGAAAAACCATCCATAGTTGAAATTCTTTCTGCTCTGACCACTTTCTGCAAAATATGACCCATCTTTGGCAAAGGATAATTATCTTTCATTGAGACTTTATTCAAATTCCTGAAATCTATGCAAAGACTTATTTCTCCATTTTTCTTTCTGACAGGAACCAAATTAGCAAGCCACCCTGAGAGTCTCAAAGTCACAATAATTTTGGCATCAAACAATTTTTTGATTTCCTTCTCAATAACTGGCAACAGCTTTGGATTTATTCTTCTGAGTTTCTGTCTGAAAGGTTTTTCTCCAGGATTGATTGGAATAGTATGTTGTATTATTGAAGTATCATATTCTTTGAGATCCTCATAACTCCATGCAAACACATCTATATATTTTTTCATCAAGTTCACATATTCTTCCTTTTCTTTGGCAGGTAGGTTTTTAGACAACTTCAAAATCTTTGGATTTTCTTCAGTACCAATATTTCTGTCCTCAATAGCCTTATCTACAGGTTTCACTTTTGGATCTTTAGCAACATCATTTTGATCAAAAAAATTCTCTAAGGGGATCAAACCTCTTGGTATAAAATTACTTTTTAATTGAATGATATCTTTTCCTTCTAGAGTTCCCTTCAATTTTTCAATATTAATCATTTCTTCTTCACTTTCTTCAGCATCTTGGAAATCTTCACAATTATTATTTTCACCATCAATATGAGTGTTCACAAACTCCCCAAAAAATTGTAAAACCCTTTTTATTTGCATATCATCTTCAAATACCTGCCAATATTTAGAATTATCAAGTATGGACGGTCTATTTACAATATGCACTTGATATTCTCTTTGACCAGCACTTGGAGTTTAAATTTACCAGTAGCAACTGCCAAAGAATTAGCTACTGTATTCTCATATCTAGGAACCACCTTAATTGTATGTTATGTAAAAAAGTTACCAAACATATATCATACTTCATTTCTATAATCCCTCATCCGGGGATGTCTGGTTTGATAACTGTCATTCACCTGGTTTATTACAATCTCTGAATCTCCCAGAACTCGTATCCTTTGTGCTCCCAGATCTTTCAATGCATGCAGCCCAAGCAATACAGTTTCATACTCAGCCTCCTTATTTGTGCATTCAAATGTTAGTTTATATGATAAAGCTTTAAAATCCCCAATAGGAGAAATTATATATACACTAGCACCAGCACTAGCCTTTTCCATAGACCCATCAAAATACATTGTCCACAATCCATCTCTTTTTTGTTTCTTTTACAAAACATCTTGCTCCTTTACTTCTTCTTCATTCTTTTCAGATTTAGTTTACAATGTAGATTCCAAATGACATGGGACAGTATCATTAAAGAAAATAGAAGAGCACAAATCAATATCGACAGCATATATGTGATGAATATCAGGTCTATCTTGGCTGCTTACTACATAAGGAGTTCTTTTCTCAATGTATAACCTCCTACTCCCATTTTGGACAGGAATAGTGGTGTATGCCATTTCCATTTGTAAACTACCTTTTAACTTTGAATTCCAAGATCTTGATAACAATATTCCAAATTTTGGTGGAATGTTTGCTACTACAACATCCATCCCTACTATTTTGGCTGGCAATTTATTTAAAGTCACTACCATATCTTTAATTAGACCAAGACATTTCACCCTCTTAGAATCAAAGGAATACAAATCTTTATATGGCCTCGTAACTTCCAATCCCAAACTTTCAACTACTCCTTTAGGCATTAAATTATGCGATGCACCTGAATCTAACATGGCATTATGTACAACCATATCATGCACATTTAAACTCAAATAAAATGGAGGAACCTCTTCATCATCTATACTTTCAACCTTTGGCCCAAATGAAATAATAGGATTATCATCTGTCAATTCTAAAATGTATGACTGAAACTCTCCTTGACCTTTAACCATTCTTGTTATCGTATCCCTGTATTCATTATTCCTCAACAACTCATTAAAAGGAACATAAATATTCAACTTGGAAAGTTCAATCTGTAGATTGAAGATAGAAGTAACTTTATATACATCCACTGGTGCCATTTGTTTCGTTTCTTTTGTTTTTTCTATTTTATTCTCAACTTCTTTATTCACAACATGATCTTTTTGTATTTCCTTTTGTTTTTCTGTATTTAATGAACTAGTGGAAGGCTGGTTTGAATTTGGCGTCCCTTTATTTGCAACAACCTCTCTGTTTCTCAACCTGATCTTCCTTTGTACATCATCCATAGCATGCAAATAACCCCTCTGATATTGCTTTGATTTCTTCTCAAAATCATCATTTCCACCTTCCTGTGCAAACATATGATGTTCTTCTTCAGTGAGGTATATCTTTGAATCTAATTCCCCAAAAAGATGAATTTCAATTTCAGTGGGCTCTTCTTCATCTGCAACATAATTCTCAGGGAAAGGTTGTCAAATCTGTTGTTCTTCTTGATTCCTTGGGTTTCTCATATCTCTTTTCCTATTTTGTGGAGGCATAGGAGGATTTGGCCTTCTAAAATTCAAATTTCTGATTTCAGGATCAGCTTGTTCTCTATTAAATGATTTATTGTCCATAGTCAATCTATCCATTAGATTTTCCATTGTTTTCAACATCATTTCAAATTTAATATCAGTAGAAGAAGAAGAAGTAGAAGGCATATTTTATTCTCTAATTTTCCTCCTATCAATGTCTCTTTGTTTCATCTTTCCACTTGCCATCATATTTGCTTCCACCTCTAAAGCATCTGTGAACACAGCAATGAGACTCACTGACTTTCTCTCCCTTAATGAAAATGCAAAGTCATTGTCAAAGGCCTCATCATAATGAAGTTTAGCAGCAACTGCAGAAGGTTTTATATCTTCTGGAATGGAATTATTGATAGGTATAACTCCCGATTATATATTATTCATGGCTAATGCATACATTTATATATTACATGTGACGGTTGTGTTTCACCTTCTGCCCAACCTTTTCGGCTTCCTATGTAACTGTTCAACTAACTATTTATTTATTTATTTACAATATATAATCCCGACGGATTATATTCTAACAATCCCCCTCTTAATCCG
>LPNX011106205.1:179959-215355 GCA_001517045.1 Pseudotsuga menziesii
TTTCTTTCACAACAAAGCCTTCTGGCCGGGACATGAAGACATTCTCTTTCAAGTCTCCATTCAGGAAAGCAGTCTTCACATCCATCTAATGAACTTTCCACCCTGTCTGAGCAGCTAAAGAGAGTAAGGTACGGATGGTAGCCCATTTTGATGTAGGAGAGAACGTTTCTTCATAGTCAATTCCTTCCTTCTGTGCACAGCCTTTTTCTACAAGCCTCGTTTTGTGCTTGTCAAGTGAGCCATCTGATCTGTATTTGTTCTTGTACACCCACTTGCAGCCAATTGGTTTGGTTCCAACTGGAGGGTCACCAGATTCCAAGTTCCATTCTTTATGAGTGCATCATACTCATTCTGCATAGCTTCTTTCCACTCAACTCGAGTAGAAGCTTCTTCAAATGAATTTGGTTCAAAGTTAGCAGATAAATTAAATTCACAATCAAATGATACATCCATGTCATCACCTGAATTATCTGCTTCTCCTCCATCTTCATGTCTTTTCGAACTTCTCGTTCCCGTCTTTCTAACTTCATCTGGATGGACACTTTCAAGTGTCTTTATGGCCCATTTAGGAATCTTCCGTGATGGTCCTGGTTGATCAGCTGGTGGTGCTTCATCATTGATTGAGAGTATTTCAATTCTCTCAATCACATCATCCAGTTGAACCTCTTGTTCAAGTGAAGTAGCAGGAACTTATTCATGCGGGGGAGTTGGTGCTTCATATGGAAATTCCAAAGGTTGATCCAGAATAGGAATCCCCCCTTCAAGGTTTGGAATTTCATATTCATTTTCTGAATATGTCTTTAGATGAGGATATTTTTACAAATGATCAAGCTGTCTCTCAATGGACTGGTCATTTTTATTAGTTTCAAGAAAAATGACATCTCTGGGAATAACAAACTTCTTGTTTACCTCATCATACAAACGGTATGCCTTGGAGTATTCTTCATACCCTAGGAAAATGCATTTTCTGCTTCGAGCACCAATCTTGTTTCTTTGCTCCTTTGGAATCAAGGCATAATAGGTGGAACCAAAAACTCTGAGATGAGTGACTGAAGGGAGATGGCCAAACCACATTTCATGTGGAGTCTTGTTATCAAGCGCATTTGAGGGACTTCTGTTTCTCAAATAGGCTGCACATTTTACTGCATCACCCCAAAACATTAGTTTTACATTCTCAAAAAACATCATTGAGAGAATCATATTCATTATGGTTCTGTTCATTCTTTCTGCTACATCGTTTTGTTGAGGATTGTAGGGAACGGTAGTCTGATGTGCAATTCCATGTTGGCGAAGATAATCTTCAAAAGCATTTGAAGTGTATTCTTTCCCATTATCAGTACAAAGTATACCAATTTTTGATTGTGCTTGTTTTTCTATCAATGCATGAAAGTCTTTGAGTGTTTGAAATGCTTCTGATTTTGTCTTTAAACAGTAAATCCAGCACATTCTTGAGTAGTCATCAACAAATGTCATAAAATACTTATTCCCATTTGCAGAAGGAGTTGGCATTGGGCCACATAAATCAAAATGCACTAATTCTTATTTCCTACTTGCTCTGAAATTAGATTCATGGAATGGCAGCTTACTCTGTTTCCCTAATATACATGCATCACATTTGTTCTTCTCTTTGGGAATGGTGGGCAAACCAAATACACCATTCTTTCTCAATAAACAAAGACTTTTATAATTTAGATGACCAAATCTTGCATGCCACAGTGAACTAGATGACAAATTGCCTTCTCCATGCTGAGAGAGGTAGGCATAGTTCTGAACTCTTGCAGATGAACCCTTGAGCTTCAGCAGCTTCCCATCTTCGTATCCAGTCATGATGACTTGGTTTTCAGAGGACTTTCTTATTTCAACAATTCCATCAAACATGTTGATGGAATGGCCTTGCTGTCGAATCTCCACCAAGGACAGTAGGCTTCTCTGCAACTCTGGAAGATAAAGAACATTCTTCAACAAGAAATCAGGGAATCCATGCATCTTCAGTTGAATGGTGCCCATTCCCTTTGGTTTAAGACTTGACTTATCTGCAAAGTAAACTATGCCATCTATTGTTTCATTAAGTTCTTCAAAACAACATTTTCTAAATGTCATGTGTGATGTTGCACCAGTATCAAGCAACCAACAATCTTTGTAAGATGAAAGTGAATTCATTTCATTAATTCCAAGATTACAATGTGCAACAATACAATGAGCAGAATCAGAAGATTTACTAGCATCTTGATTTTTATTATCATCTTTCTTCTGCTTATGCTTGTCTTTGATGGAGTCCCATGAATCCCAACACTGATCTGATGTGTGCCCAGTCTTTCCACAATGCTTGCACTGCAAATCCGATCTTTTGCTGGAGTTGTTTCTGCCCCCTCTACGTCTGAAGTTTCTTCTTCCTCTGCCTCTCTTAGATGCTATAGATTGCATCTTTTGCAACTGCTGGTGTAAATTACAATAATGAACTTAATATGACAAAGAGAAAAACAATAACCTTGCAGGTCTATAGTCTCTGCCAAGGTGATTTACAATAAGTTCATTTACAGAGAAAATATGTTGTCAATAAGTTCATAAGCAAATAATTCACCACTGGTGATGGTGAGGGAGAGGCACAGCTCTCAAAGAAACACAGGATTAGAATACTTTCAACGCATCTCCATGTAATTTACTTTAGAGTTTTTTTTACATGGACAATTCAAATCTTCTTATGAAAAATTACAATAATACCTCAATACATTATCTTGGAACGGACTTGTAGCAGCACCCAGAGAAATGAGTTCTCAACACCTCTTGTAGTTACACACTCTTCTCTCAGCAATGGTCTTTATATCAAGACATTCATAGCAATGCCCTTCACACCCAAAATAATCCACACAGGCAGCTTCAAGAACTTGTAGCAGCAGAAAAATTGCACAGTGGCAATATTCCCAATTGCATGAGTAGTCTCAATGCAATCAACACCAACAAAACAACATACAAGATTCTTCAATGTATGATATATCAGTCACAATATATCAGTCAGCATACATTATTCTTCAATGCAGCATACTTTATTCTTCAATATATCAGTCAGTATGATATATATCAGTCACAATACAATATATATATGAGATATATCAGTCACAAAACAATATATCAGTCATAACGCAATATATGTATGATATATCAGTCTTCAATATTCAACAAATTCTGAATACTGAGATTGATCTTCATGCAGGTAGAATATCAGTCTTCAACATGCTGTAGCAACACAGGCTCGCTTGATTTCTCAATATGCAGGCAGCTCCATAGGTTCAGCCTTCAACGCAGCCACACCAACGCTTCAGCTCCTAAATATTGATGGCTGTCAAAACACAAAATCTTCAACGTGGAGTTAACATCTTGCTGTCAAAACACATCTTTACGCTGGTCTCATTTCTCTCAAAGCCAAGGTAGCTCGCAGCAGTATATTGCAGTCTTAAAAGCATATATACTCAACGCATATACTCAGCTCCAATATAGATTCAAACTCACGCAGCAGTCTAGAGTAAATTTAGGGTTAGGTATTCCCAATGGTCACCAAAGTTTTACCTCCAACGCAGCCTTCAACGCACGCAGTGGTTCAATGCATACAATGTCAACGCAGAGGTCACAACAACCATTTGATATGTAGCCCAAACGCATCTATTCCAGAAATCACAGCCTCTTCATTTGTCGCGAATGCAGAATTGAGACTGAAAAAATGTTGTGCAGCGAACTGGATGCAGTGACTGACTGAAAAAAAATGTTGTGCAGCGAACTAGATGTAGTGACTTTATCACTTCTCCATATACAATTTTAAAGATTCAAAATGACAGCTATCAGATCTCTTCATGAGGATGCAACTTCAAACACAAGGGTTTGGAGACACGTAGAGTGGCATGAGACTCAACTTCTATCAATACGAATTAAAACAAATGAAGAGACTGGTACGTGGAACCATTCTAGGCCTTATAATCTCATACCCATTATTTGATGCAGGTCTGAGTCTGCATATTATGAAGGCGTGCAGGATACAGGACAAAGTTTTCACCAATGCGCTAAGTGCTCCATTGTGTCTCTACAAAATCGCCACACAATATCGCAGCACAAAAAATGGAGGAGTCTCTATCGCAGCACAAAGAATGGAGGAGTCTCTATCGCAACACAATATCGCAGTAGTCAACAGAAAATTAGGGTTCACATTTATGAGACAGCGCAGTCACAAGAGTGCCTTCACGCAACATTAAAGGAGTGCCTTCATGCAGCATCAACGAAGATATAAACTCATAGATCTCCACGGTTCTCACCACATAACAAGCAACACCCACAACGGAATGATGAATGGAACGGTAAGAAGAGAGAGCGTGGTTACAAATTAGGGTTAGGCAAGTCTCCAAGAAAATAACGCATACAATGCATGCGACTGGCAGACTAACGGAGTAGGCAGAATGCCAGGACTGAAATGCAGCCAGGCAGGAGTTACGGCAGCGCTCTGATACCACTGCTAGGTAATAACTCCCGATTCAATTTTATTCCCTTGCTAATGCATATATTTATACAGATCATATGATGGTTGTGTTTCACCTTCCACCCAGCCTTTTCGGATTCCTACATAACTATTCAGTTTTATTTATTTACAATATATAATCCCGACGGATTATATTCTAACAGTTTGAACAATAGGTCTTTCTTCAACCTTCACAGACTGCTAAAGATCTCTCCAAAGGGAATCAAGTAAATAGGATTCTAATCTACGAGGGTTGAATTCAACATTTTTAAGATTGGATTCAGATTTATATTTCAACAAACCCTTTACAACGTTAATTTCCCATTCTTGATCAAGGATGTTATGAAAATCTTGAGAGGATGATGCACCAAACAGAGAAATATCTATTTTCCCTTTGTCTTTTTCTCAAATAAATTTTCTGGATCTTCTAAACTTCGTAAAACTTCAGTATCAGAATTACCTCGTGTATGTATTTTCGAAGCTAGGATGTCTGTTGAAATCTTGAAATAATCTAAACTGGAATCTCCAGGGAAAATGTACAACATTCTTTACTCACAAAAATTCCTGTTTGCCCCCAGAAATATTTTCTTGATCCTTTATAAACTTTGTCGTTCCTCCCAGGGCTGATTTGCACCTTCGTCCCTGGAAACGACACCAATTTGTTAGCACTCAAAATATAACCAAGGTTGTGAAAGGTAATCTTAAGGTAACAACAAAAAACCACTTTTAGAAAGAAACTGGTTTTTCTTTCCAGAGAGGGATCTCTCAGATATAAAATTAACAAGGCCAGATATTGGAGTTAACAATTTAAGTTATGTGGATGGTTGAAACAACACATATAATCATTGGGCAATGGAGTCAAAAAAGATAAAGATAATACAAAGCTTCATACACATAATTTCAACAAAGGCAAGATAATCATTCATTTATAGTCATTCATTGATTTTCAGGCGATAGGAGAGAAACATGAATAATCCATCAATATAGAGCATCACAAGAAGAATTCCATATCAAATTTAGAAGAAATGTTTGTGAATATCTGAAACAATATCCAGAGCATAACATGTATGAATTCTGAAACTATTAAACACTACATTCAGATATGAAAGAAAACAGAATGGAAGGTAAACACTTAGAAAATATTCACAAGGAAAGAAGGTACAGAATGTAACATAAACAACACATGAATCTTTGAAGATCAGCTAGCATTCGGCTCTGTAATTTTATTCAAAAATAATTTCTCACAAAAACATCAGTCTAAACTTACGGGTTCCAACTCCCAATACCTGAAATAAATTTAAATATATACAAAAATAGTTTCTTCCCAAGAATATCAATAACCAACTAATTTTCTAATCATAAGTTTTTTGTAACCATATCCCTAATAATTAGGAATAATAATTACATGCTCTGATTGAAATAACAGATTGCTTGATTATAGCAAACTCCGTAACGACAAGGCATCACGAACAAATAGCTTCCCGAACTGCAACACATGTCTTCATGAATGTAGTATGTATTTGGTCTTCCCAAATTTCTCCACGATATTCCATTGTTCCACATTTGGAGTGTCGTATTCTGTCATCTCTCTTATTGACGCCTCCAAATCCACATAAGCTTCATAAGACATGGCTGGTAATTCTTTTTTAATAATTAAAAACTTGTCCAATATCTCAAAGTCTTTTGTCAACTTTTCCTCAATAACCTTTCCTGTTAACCCTTTGAATAAATCTTCAAATTTGGAATGATCCATGCGATTTTGTACCAATAAGTTGTGATATTGTTCCTGGGAAAACAACTGTCCTTCATCATCCCAAAAAGAAGGGAGACCATCATCAAATAAATCTTTAAAAGTAGTCCCGAAATCCTTTATTTGAGAAGACATTTTATTTGCCTTATCCTGCACCACTTTCATGAGTTGATGTTTATTGATAAACTTCTTTGCCCATAACATAATTGCTACCCTGTCTTTGATCCCGATGTCCTGCAAATTTTGATATGTTAAAGAATTGAAGAAATTCACAGCATTGTGAGCAATATTCAAAGGCTTCTTTTCCATAGTTTCATTCGCCAATTTCAATCTTTGAGTAACCAAATTTACCAGTGCACTTTCATCATCAATAAAATTTAAATAATGCCCGAACTTAGTGATTTCCACAGACAAAGTATCCCAAATCAAATGTTTATCTCCTTGTAAAGGAGCTCTTCCTGTATTTCTTTCTTTTAATTCATCGAATTTTTTCTGTAATTGGCTTTTATCATTAAACGTTTTATTCTTCTCTTCAATGCTCTTAACCAATTCTGATTTGATCTTTTCATTCTCATCTTTCAATTCTTTAATCTCCACTTCTTTCAAGCTCACCTGAGACATAGGAACTAATAAAGAATCGACAAAAAATTCATTTAATGGTCTATCAACATTTACAAGGGGTAAATCAGTATCAACAAAGGGTTGATTCATTAGTTATTCCATAACCTCTTTTTCATCATTTTGATCTTTTTTCAACTTTGCAATCTGAGCTATCAATTCATCCCTTTCTACCTCCCACTTGTTTTTCTCCTCTTGCAGCTTCAATGATTTTCCTTTATAATCCATCATTTCCTGATAGACTTTCTCTTTTTCTTCTTGAAATGCAAAGAATTCTGAATATTGAACATGTTCAACATTAGGGACTTTAAGCTTATTTTTCAACACTTGAATGGTATTATCCTTCTCCTCTAGAAGCTTCTTGGTCGCTTGCGTATTACTTGGTTCAGTCCCTAAGATTATAACATCTCCCTGCAACTTTTTAATTTGAATCAAATTTGCTTTATTTTCAACCTTCTCAGGTTTCAATTGAACTTCCATCTTATCTATAAGAGACTGTAATTTAGTAATTTTCATAATTGCATGTAACAAATCAGAATAAATAACATCTCTAGTTTGTTTATGGAGATGTATTTTATCAGGAACATTGATTTTGTCCAGCTTCACCTCCATTTCAGACACTTTCTTATCACTTACCATAGCAAATTTTAGGGTATTCCTCTCTGCATCTCGAGTAGAAATCAATGAAGTCTTTTGATTGATTAATTTCCTAACTCGAGGAAGCAGATTCTTAGTTTCCTCTGATGATTGCATTTCTTTATCAACATAACTCGACATTAAATCTATCCTGGATTTGTAACGGGAACTAGACTCTGTATTACTTTCATCTTCGAAAGAATATTGATGCATTTGTACATAATTTTTCTGGAACATGACCATCTTCTTTAAATCTTCTGAAAATATTTCTTCTGAAATAATTTGCTCATCTTGAGGATGTGTTTTGATATTTTTATGGGAAATGTCTTCATCTACATCCATTCCATTTGCTTCAGAAAGAGTCCTTTTATTTATAACGCTGGAATTAATAGAGGCTTGAGCAACTACAACCAATTTGTTCCTCCTATCTTCATTAGCTTCTATATTTTCTTCAAAATTATCCAGATTTGCTATTTTGTTTAATCCCTCAACAATTTGATGATCAAATGGATTATTTTTGTTCAGTTGCTTCCTCTAATAAATAATATGGTGTGGGTCATAATTCACTTTTTCCTCTTTTTGAAAATCCATAACTTATAACAATTTCTCAATGACTAAAAAGGCGCTTTTATTCTTAAAAATGAAAGGACCAACTTTGAGAGGAAATTTAACATTGGAAGATTTTTTAAACGCCCCAAAATGTTCCTTCTCTGCATATAACCTCTGTCTCATGAATTCTAATGCGAATATTGTTGGGGTCAAGAAAGCAGGTAACCTGTATGGTTCTCCAGTGAACCCATACACTCTAAGAACAGTAAATTATTTATGTAAAAACCAATCTCCTGCTTTGTCTTCTGAAGAAGACTGTAACATAAGTCTCATGTCTTCCAACACCCTTGGCAAGACATCATCGAAAAGCAATTTGTATATCTCAGCCATGATTGTATTTGCGAAATCGAACATGTTAATATGTTTCAGAAGATATGGAGAGAACATGGTAGACAAGAACTGCAACTTCGACACATTAGAACAAAAAAACATGTTCAACAAATATTACTGATATCTGAAGAACCCGACTTTAGGAAATTCAACCAATTGGGTATGGATAAGTTCGGCTAAATACTCATCAAGATTGAAACAACGGGCTGAATGGGATTCATGGTCAGTCGAACCTATACTTAGTAAAAAACCTAAGATGACTTCGTTGATATGCATATCATCGTCCAAACCCAAAACTTGATTGACAAGTGACATGACCAATTGTACTTCCTCCTTGAAAATATTGACATTGTATGGTAGAAATAAACCCTCTAATGACTGACCGCCTTTCATAATACTGGATAAAAACTGACATCTGACTTTGGTTTTACAATTTTTATATAATTCAATTAAACTTGCTCATTGAAAGATTCATAGCTTTAAGGGAAACTATTAGGCAGACTGAATACCCTGGGAACAGTTTTCACGTCAACTCTACAAAGGATTTTTGACATTGTATGACTCATAATAACTCTTTCGAAAGACGAGTAACTACTCTCAAACCATTCGACAAATTCAGGAAAGGTAGGGTTTGTTCAGTAGAAAAGTAATATAAGAAAGAACTGTAGACATTTAGAATATCATTCCCTTGTGAATTGTGCTGCCACAAACACTCCTTTGAAACTGATACACTACATACTGACAAAATAGGGTCAAATACATTCCTCTCCCTATCAACAACAACCTCTTCTCTCTAATCTAGAACTCTGCACAATATTCCTGAACCCTACTCTTTCTCCATAATAAAACAAAGGTAACAAGTCTTCAACAAAGTCTCAGTGTTTTAAGGCTTACCTGCTAACTGTTGGATACGTAGAAGTTAACTTTTGGAGAAAGATGGTGTAGTGTCCCTTCTTCTTTTCACTAGCAGCGTGCAAACAAAATGACTTTACCCAGGTCAACTCACTTTTTATACAACAGATCATTTCGGGACCCTCAACAAGTTGTTTTTCCTTTACCGCTTTCCTCAGCGGAACTCACTAAAAGTTGCCATGTGGAAAGTGGTTTAAATTCCTCTACCAGTCATCCTTTTTAATTATCTCACAACTTTGTGCTCCGGAGTAGACTATGACCATTGATAAGACTTCATCTATTTTCTAAACCATTGGATCAAACCTGTTCTATGCAATCCACCAGCCAGCCTTTCTCATTTTTTCAATCGTGCATCTTCACATCACGGACTACCTCATGACCGTAGATTTTATTTGCTTTATCTCTTGGCCATCGATCTTTCTATCTTTTTAACCAATTCCGCTTCTCCATCAAAACTTATTTCTCATGCAACTTTTCCCAGTGGATCAATTTTGCAACCGTATATTTTCACGCTCATAAATCTACAACTTTGAATTGTGCAATGAATTAACCAAAGTGTGCATTTTTAATAAGAGACTCATGACTACCAACCCTTTACTGATTTTTATATATGTCTTTATCATTTCATGATCACATCCTTCCTCAATTGTTCAACATAGAGGGTGTTAACAGTAGCGATTAGGGAAGACATAAGGGGGCAAGCCCCCTTGACCCCCGTCGTCCCCCTGAGACAGTCGTTCTTTGAGGAAGAACATTCTGTGTTTTGGACAAAGTTGTCATTGTATGATTTTTCCAAGAGAAGGTAAGTAATTCTAATTTGTATAAATGATATGCAGCTAACAGTTGTGTTACTAACACATTTTGCAGAATCATAATCACCTTCAAGGGCAATATTCCAGGTATTTTGGTTTCGTAAGTTAAGTTGTGGTTCAACCATGAGAACCCATGACGGATATGATGCTAGGGATTCCTATGAGTGTGCGTGAGATGCCATGGGAGAAAATATGCGAGTTGGAAATGATGACATAGAGTCTAATGGAAGGAGATTTCAAGAGACACCGCCAGATATTGCAGCCACCATGAGAAGGTTGATTAAAGCCCAGGAAGAATAGAATCAGTTGAATGCTGCTATGTTGCAGAGTTTGACAGACTTGCAAAGAAAGATAGACTTTGGACAGGGTACAGTAAAACCAGAAGGTAGTAAGAGTAGCACCAGGAGAAGAAGAAGGAATTCTAGTAGATCATCTGACTTAGAAGAATCCAGTGGGGATTCAAGCTCTTCTTCTTGCAAGGGCAAGAGAAAGAGGCACCATAGGGATCGCTCTCGAGATGAATTCAAGAAGGCTAAACCTCCTATGTTTGATGGTGAGGTAAAGACTGGACAAGAGGCTGAAGCTTGGCTTCTTGGGATAAAGAAGTACTTTCAAGTTCAGGATTATTTGGGAAACATGAAGGCAAGGGTTGCCTTATTCAATCTGAATGGAATGGAATCCATTTGGTGGTAGCACTTCAAGCAAGTAAAGATGATCAGTGAATGGAGACTTAAGTGGAAATAGTTCAAGAAGTATTTCAAGCATAAATACCTCTCTGGCAGGTATTATGATGACAAAATTAAGGAGTTCCATGAGCTAAGATTGGGATAGAAGACCATGGAAGAGTATGCCAATAAGTTCTTGGAACCATTGAGGTATGTCAGGTACATCAAAGATGAAAAGGTGAAGGCCCAGCATTTTCTGAGTGGATTGCCTTAGTCTTACAAAGATAGAATTGAGTTTTATGAAGCTAGAACTCTTGAAGAAGCAATAAGGAAGGCTAAGTATTGCTATGAGAAAAGCAAAGGTAAACCTGATTATCATAAGACATGGAAGGACAAGAAGAATGAGAAGTCTGACCAAAGGAAGAAAGGTTTCAAACCTTCTAACTTTAGGAATCAACAAAAGCAACCATCACAAGCTGAGAAGAAGACAGCCAAAGTGATGGGAGAAAAGCCTAGAGATCCACAGCAAAACAGGGGACCACTCCAATGTTGGAAATGTGGAGGACCCCACATGCTCAGGAATTGTCCACTTGAGAATGAGAGTACAAGGCCAGCTTACAAAATTCAAGAAGTAGAAACAGTGGGTCAAGTAGCAAGGGCCATCCCTAGGATTTATGCAGCACTGGAGGACCGCTAGGCAGATCACCAGTCAACTGTGGTTGAAGTTGTAGGTAACATTGTCGAGTAATATGTTTCTATTTTGATTGACCCTTGTTCTACTCATAGTTACATTACTCCTAGAGTAGTGTAGATTTGTGCTTTTAAGAAAGTAAATCATTGAAAATCTTGGTTAGTTCAGCTAGCCACTGGAACTAAGAGGAAGGTTAGTGAAGTGGTAGAGAAATGTCCATTGATCATGAATGGATTGGTCACTTGTGTAGATATGAATGTTCTACCACTTGGTTCCTATGATGTTCTCATTGGAATGGATTGGTTAGAAGCTCACAGGGTAAATCTTGACTGTTATAATAAGACTTTCGAATGCATAGATGAGGAAGGGAACCCAGTAGTGGTAAGGGGTATTCCAAAGGTGATTTCTGTGAGGCAGGTTTCAGCAATGCAGTTGAAGAAGTTCTATAGGAAAGGTTTCCAGTTGTATGTAGCTCATATTTTGGAGGAAACAGAGAATGAAACTCCTAGGTTGGAGGACTTTCATGTGTTGCAGGAATTCAGGGATGTGTTTCTTGATGAGATTCCAGGGCTTCCTCCAAAGAGGGACATTGATTTCACAATTGAACTTGTGCCAGGAGTAGCACCAGTGTCCAAGTCACCCTACAGAATGAGTACCCCAGAAATGATAGAGCTGAAGATGCAACTGTAAGGAGTTATTGGAGAAGAAGTATATCAGGCCGAGTGTCTCTCCTTGGGGAGCACCATTTCTATTTGTAAAGAAGAAAGATGGTACACTCAGGTTGTGTATTGATTACAGACAATCGAATGAAGTTAATGTGAAGAATAAATATCCTTTTCCGAGGATTGATGACCTCTTTGATCAAATGAGAGGAGCAAAGGTATTTTCCAAGATTAACTTGAGGTCTGGTTACCATTAGGTAAGAATCAAGGATGAAGACATGCATAAGACAACCTTCAGAACAAGGTATGGGAATTATGAGTTTGTAGTGGTACCATTTGGTCTCACAAATGCACCAGCTACATTTATGTGCCTTATGAATAGTGTCTTCAATAGGTATTTGGACAAGTTTGTTCTTGTTTTCCTTGATGACACTCTTATTTATTCTAAGAATGAGGAAGAGCATGAAGAGCATTTGATATCGACATTGCAATTGCTCAGGGAGCATCAGCTGTATGCTAAACTGAGCAAGTGTGACTTCTATAGAGATAGAATTCAGTATTTGGGTCACATTATCTCAGAAGAGGGTATATCTGTGGACCCTGAAAAGATTGAAGCCATTATGAATTGGCCTACTCCAAGAAATGTGATAGATGTAAGATCTTTTATGGGACTTGCAGGATACTACTGGAGATTCGTTGAAGGATTCTCTGAAGTTGTGCATGCCATCACTTCTTTGAAAAATAAGGGGATAAAGTTTGAATGGACATCAAGGTGTGAAGAAAGAATTCAGTAGTTGAAGAACCTTCTCACCAGTGCACCAGTATTGAAGGTTGCAGACCCAGAGAAAGATTTTGTGGTATGTACCGATGCATGCGGACAAGGGATTGGAGGAGTCCTTATGCAAGACAACCACGTGATATGTTACGAGTCAAGAAAGATGAAGGAGCATGAGAATAACTATGACACTCATGATCTAGAACTTGCAGCCACAATACATGCTCTCAAGATGTGGAGGCATTACTTGATGGGCAGAAGATTTGAGCTAAGAACATACTATTGTGGTCTGAAGTATCTATTTGATCAGCCTACTCTAAATGCTAGGCAAGAAAGATGGCTGGAGTTTTTATGTGAGTTTGATTTAGAAATCAAGCACATAAAAGGTAAAGAGAACAAGGTAGCTGATGCACTCAGCATGAAGGTGCAGGAAATGCATGTGGCATCTCTCAGTATTTTCCAGTCAGATTTTAGACAACAGATTGTTAATCATACTGCTAAAGATGAATTGTATGTGCAGGTAAAAGACAAATTGTAGTAGCAAAGTCTTGAGAAGAGGTATGAGGGGTATAAATTGGAAGAAGATGGACTTCTTACTTATAAAGGTAGAATTTACATTCCAAATGTAGCAGAGTTGAGGAGATTCGTTATGGATGAAATCCATTAATCTCCCAATTCTGGTCACCAGGGATATCAAAAGACAATTGCTACAGCCAGAAAGCAGTACTTTTGGCCAGGAATGAAAAAAGGACATGGCTAAGTATATTTCAAGGTGCAAGAAATGTCAGTAGGTAAAGGTTGAGCATCAACATCCCGTAGGTTTGTTGCAGCCTTTGCCAGTTCCAAAATGGAAATGGAAAGTTATTTCCATGGATTTTATTACAGGATTGCCATTGACTTGGAGACAACATGATTCCATCATGGTTGTGGTGGACAAGTTGACAAAGGCAACAAATTTTACAATGGTTAAGTCTATGCATAAGATTGATGACATTGCAAAGATCTTCATGAAGGATATTTTCAAATTGCATGGATTACCTAAGGCAATAGTCTCTGACAGAGATGTCAATTTCACTTCCAATTTTTGGAAGGGGTTGTTTGCAGATTTGGGTACAAAGTTGTACTTCAACACTGCCTACCATCCTCAGACTGATGGTCAGAAAGAGAGAGTTAATCAAGTACTCGAACACATGCTTCGTATGTATGTGATGGACAAACCAACCAAGTGGGAAGATTACTTACACTTGGTAGAGTTTGCTTATAACAATGGACAACAAGCATCCTTGGGGATGAGTCCATATGAAGCTTTGTATGGCAGAAGGTGTAGGACACCAATGACTTGAGATAATCTAGTGAACAGGGTTGTGCTTGGTCCATAATTGCTCAAGGAGATGGAGCAGGAGGTTGTAAAGATCAAGCAGAATCTGAAAGCAGTCCAGGACAGACAGAAAATCTATGCAGAAAAGCATAGGGTGAATAGAGAGTTCAGTGTTGGGGATCATGTTTACCTTAGAGTGAGGGAAAAGAAGAGTTCCTTGAAGATTGGAAGTTTTGCTAAGCTGTCACCTAGATATTGTGGGCCGTTTGAAGTGCTTGAAAGAATAGGGCCAGTTGCATATAGGCTTGCATTGCCTTCTAGCACTAGAGCTCATAATGTTTTTCATGTTTCTTTGCTTAATAAATATGTACATGATCCTAACCATGTAATAAATTGGGATGTGATTCAGGTGGAACCCGAGGGAGAGTTCCAAATTGAGCCAATTTGAATCCTCGACAGGAAGGTCACAATGCTCCGGAACCGAGCCATATGGTAGGTAAAGGTGCAATGGGAGCACTACGGTCCTGAAGAGGCTACATGGGAGCTATAGGATTCCATGTGATTGGTACATCCATTTTTGTTCAATTCCGTGGAGCACTGAGGCGGTACTAGTGTAGCATTTTGTTCAATTTTGTAAAGCACTGAGGACAATGCTATTGAAGGGGGAGGGGAATGTAACACCCCGGTTTTGACCCCATTTACATTAAAAATATATATGATGTAATTAATCATGGTATGGAGCTAAAGGCAAAAGCCCCACCATCGATTTGGTTGTTTTATGTTTCGGCGATTAAAATCATTGTCGATGGTATATCATGCTATCCAACACATATTGATTCTGGCATCATGTAAATATGAATTTTAATGAAAAATACACACAACTAGCAATGTCAATGAAACCATAATGAAAAGGGCATGATTTACCTAAGGATAAGGAGGGAGAATTATTTAACCTTTAGGGCCAATAGGGAAAAGCCACATGTCAATATGAGAACCCATCAATTAGTCAACTACCAAATTAAATCCTCTGATGTTAGTTGGGGCAGTTATTGCATGGAAAGTGGTGTGTGGCAGGACTGTCAGTCCTTTCCCACACGCACACTCCACCAGGGAGCTCATTCATCCTCATGTGGGCAGGAGGAGGGAGACCATGACCCATTCTTTATTGTTTTCTCACACAGAGAGTTGGGGGAGGCGTTTTTGGCATTCATGATTTTCCTATGTATGTGACATTCACATTTTGGTCTTGGAAGTTGTGGGTTCTCATTTACGATTTGGGGTTCCTAGATGTTTTCTCCTCATGCGCAGATTTGGGATTTTCCCTCACGCTATCACTCAGTCTTCACGCCTGCATACCACGACTGGTTAAGTCTTCCTTTTTTTGATTTTGTTGTGTGTGTGCAATTTCCTTCAATTTGTGGTATGTATGGATGTAATCCACCTCCACGCAGGTGGTGTGTCCTCTCCTCATGCGGTTGAATATTAGTGGTTGTCTTTTCCCCACTTTTGGGTTGTTTTTTTCTCCATGAGTGTGCGTGTTGCTGAGTTGTTTTGTCCATGTTAGGGCCAAGAAAAACTCTAGGATCATCTTGCTCAGTCTAAGCTTTGTATCACCATTTTGACTGTGGTGATGTTTCCTTTGCCTTCCCCAAAGTTGTGAATTGCTCGGTTTTGCTGTGTGTATGCAGTGGTTGGTCTTTGGACTGTGTAGGAGTGGAAAGGAGTTTTCTTGGTAAACCTCGTGTGTTTGGGAGCCTCATAGATAGAGCTAGAGGGATGGATTTCTTCTCCACACCCCCTGAATAGCACTGGAAGGGAAGTCAGGTCTTGAGGGACTATGCAGCAGAGAAGCGAATGATTCCTTATGTTGGGTGTGTGTGGGTGTCCTAGAAGTTAGGCTAGTTCTGGTGTAGGTGTCCTTATCTCTTCTGCGAGCCCACTAGCTTAGCAGACAATGCTTCCATTTCTTGATAACCTGATAAACCCAACTTGTTGGCTTGGTTATGTGTTGTTGTGCACTCTTAGCTTGATAAACCTAACTGTTTTGGCTTGGATGAATAGTGTGGTGTCCTTGGCTATGTGTGAGCCTACTTAGTTTCCTTATTCCTTGTGTGAATCATGCCCAGCTCAGGGGTGGTAGTGTTGCTGAGAGATTAAGGAGAAGACTGGCCTGTAATTGGGTGGAACGTTGCAGCGACATAGCTGGTTGCGAGACAAGTTTTCTCATAAGATAAGTATTCTTGTCTATTTCATATCTGCAATTGTATGTGTTGTTAATGAAAATGATGAACGGTCTAAATGCTTGAATGTATGGTTTTGCTTTCGTTGTATGGTAATAATGTGTTCATGTTTTACTTCAAATAGTTTCAATTTCTTTATGTGTATGTTCATGGGGCTAGTTTCTTGGGTTGATAGTAGTATCGGTAGCGTCCTCTTCATCGGTCGGAGGGTTGGGGATGTTACAAAGAGTATTTTTGTTTTGACTAATTTATCTTCTCTCTGAAATATGCAACGAGCTTATATTCTTGACTCAGTACAGCTCCAATGGCTATTCCACTAGCATCACATCTTACCTAAAAGGGATGATTGAAGTCTGGTAACTTCAACACTGACTTCTCAATGATCTTCTTCTTCAATAATTAAAAGTTTCCTTCTGCTCTTGCTGTCCAATAAAATAGCTGCTTATCCTTCTTGATAGTGTCAATTATTAGTGCACAAATACCACTAAAATTTCTGATAAATTTCCTGTAAAAGCTGGCTAAACCATGAAAACTTCTCACTTCAAAAATATTTTTAGGTGAGGACCAATTTACAATTGCATCTATCTTTTCCGGATTCATTTTCAAGCCAACCCTAGAAATAACAAAGCCTAGATATACAAGCTCATTCTTCATAAAAGAACACCTCTTCAAGTTAATTAATAAATTATCTTGTTGCAATCTTTCTAAAACATACTTCAAATATCTCAAGTGTTCTTCTCTAGTTTGGTTGAAAATTAAAATATCATCCAAATAAACAATGACGAACTTATCAATGAACTCCTTCAAGACTTCATTCATCAATCGTATGAAAGTACTATGTGCATTTGAGAGACCAAACGGCATGACCATCCACTCATACAATCCATCATTGGTCTTGAAAGTTGACTTCCACTCATCCCCTTCTCTGATACAGATTTGATGATAACCACTTTTCAAATCAAGTTTTGAAAAGTAAACTACTCCACTCAAGTAGTCCATCATGTCATCCATTCGTGGCAATGGAAACCTATAGCGAATAGAAATCTTGTTGATTTCTCTGGAGTTCATACACATTCTCCATTCTCCACCCTTCTTTGGAGTTAGTACTATAGGCACAACACATGGACTCAAAATTTCTCTTAGCAATCCTTTGTCCAATAGTTCTTGGAATTGATTCGTCACTTCTTGATTCTCTTTGGGTGTCATTCGGTACGCAACCTTGTTTGGAAGACTTGATCCCGGTATCAAGTCACTACTACATATCACTCAAAATTCCCATGAAACTTTGCCATGAAACAGGTAAAACCTTTGCTTTCATGGAACATCACTTTTAAATTTTTGAAAAAATTGAAATTTTGCCCGACATTCGTCGCAATAGCAACAAACCTCGATTACTGTCGCTATTGCGATGAAAGGTAGTCATGTGATGAACTTTGCGAAGAAAGTCATCATGCTTCGCTATTGCGATGAGAATAGCGATGAAAGCCGAACCTTTAGTTTTTTTTATTTTTAAATGGTAATTTTTATTTTATCTTTATTTGAAATTTGACCATTGTCCATTTTTTCCGGAATTGCAACCCTCATTGATCTATAAATACATGTTCTTAAGTCATTTGTTCATAATCATTTGCAGCATTCTTTCTATTGCATTGTTCTTTCTATTGCTTTATCGTTCTACGATTTGAAGATTCTGGTAGTAGTTTGACACATTGAATTTTTGTTCTCATTCGTTTTCTAGGTTAGTTTGACTGCAATGCAATATCCTTTTTTTTGTTTCGGCCTTTTTTTAATGCGCCCTTGATCATGTCAATTTGTTGAAACCTTTTAATATCTAGTATAACGAACATGAACAATATTAGTGTGAGGAATTTGTGGTGAAGAATTTATGTTAGTGTTGAAACATTTTCTTCTCTTTTGTATAAAGAAATTTCTATTTTTAGTGAATTATTTAACTTTAGTGTGATGAATATATATAACAACAATATATAGGGTTTGACATAGGCCACCCTAAATTAGCATCACTACATGAGATACCTATGTTGTTAACATAAATACCTAACCTAATTTGACATGGTACGACCTCATGTGTGCTAATTTGACTTAGTTAGTCGGTCTAAATGGACATAATTAGTACCTGATTTAACATAATCAATGTGTGTAATAATCTAACCTATGTACTAATTTGACATAATTTGAAAAAATCCATTCTATGTACTAGTAATTTGACATAATCATTGTTGAATTTACCAATTTGATGTATTAGACCCAAAAACATGTCACTATGTGGCATACCTAAGTTTTTAGTTAATATTGTGGTGGGTAATTATAAATAATTAACCACAATTAAGCATTGATGTTTTAAATTAATAATATTATTAAATAATTATAAACATTTATTATTAAATCATGTAATGGCGGTCATAGTGTGTTAAGCGCCTGTACATATGTTGTGAATATTATTTGTGTCGATATGTTGTACTAGGTGCATGGACTATGGAGTTTGGGAATTATTATTATTATTATTATGTGTTTATTTTTAGATGTACGTTATATATTGATTGACAAGTTTATTTTGTTGTTATAGGCTATTAGAATGTCAAATACATTATCTTTGGAAGAAAACAATAGGAGGTATGTTGAGGCTATGGCAACATTAGAGGTGAAGGGTGATGGAAAGTGTTATTGTCCTTGCAATGATTGTAGAGGTTTGTGAACTGGAAGAATTCTACAAACATCAGCTGAAAAAAATTGTAAGGAGAAGGGGCATACTGAAGGGGGTATGAATATCATCCATTGGTAAGACGTTATTCATTACATATTGTACGTCTTGTGATAGTACTGATAGTGTATTCACAATTTTTTTAATCATTTTAAATATATGTGTTGTATATTATACACTAATGTTATTGCATTGTTTGTAAATATAAAGACAATGCCCCCAAGATGTCCACCGCCACAGAGCTATTTGCCACATAATAGTACAAATACTACTTTACAAGATGACGAGCATGGTGATCATGTTATTGAAGACAAAGCTCTTAATAATCCTATGGATGAAGATGATGTTACTGATACTAATGTGAAGAGGAGATAAATAGATTTCTACAAGACACATTTTCTTCATGGGATGAGGATGACCTCCATGATATTCATGATGTTCCTCTTCTCAAAAAGTCCCAAGAACCTCTTTATGAAGGCTCAACAACCAATATTCTATCTGCTATATTGTTGTTGGTGAACTTGAAGGTTTTGAATGGTTTATAAAACACTTGTTTCACACAACTCCTAAGGTATGTAAAGTTTATTAGTTTCCTCTATTTTTAGTGTTAATTAATTCGTAAATTAGGGATATGAATTTTTTATGACGTATATTGTTTACAATTCACTTTTTTTCAATGTTGTAGATTGTTGGGTGAATTTCTATTATCACCATCAAATAATTTATCATGCACAAGTCGAGAGGTATTCTTGATCATGAAAGAAATTGGAGTGGAGTATCAATCTATTGATGCATGTCCTAATGATCATATTATATATTATGGACAGTATGCATCAGAAAAAAATTCCCACAATGTGAAAATAGTGGATATTGAATTGATCAATTAACAAAAGAGGTCCCTTGCAAAGTTCTTCGTTATATTCCGATAATTCCATGTTTCCAACGACTATTCAGGTGCCAAAGTATAGCATAGTTTATGGATTACCATGCAAAGAACATAAGTGAAGATGGTGTTCTTCGAATGCCTGCAGATGGTTCTGCATTGAAGAACATCGAAGAAAAATGGCCAATTTTTAAAGATGAACCTTGTAATGTTAGACTTTCATTGGCAGCTGATGGTTTCAATCCATTTGGTGAGCTTCGTTCTACTTACTCAGTGTGGCCTATTTTCATCATAAACAATAACCTACCTCCTTGGATGACCATTAAGAGAGAGCACACAATGTTGGCAACGATTATTCCAGGTATTTTTTTGAAAGCTGTAATTATACTATGTCATAAAGTTATTTGTTTAATTGCTGCACGATAACACCTTTTATACATTTGGACGAATAACTAAATAGAAATATTGTATGTTTATTGATCAATTAGGTAAGTACCAAGTTAAATATATGAATGTATATATTGAGCCTCTTATCGATGAGCTATTGAATTTATGGGATGGAATCACTATGTATGACATCTCTAGACCAATAGGGACGAAACAATTTTAGTTCCATGGAATAGTTGCATGGACAATTCACGACGCTCCCGGGTTAACACATTTTTGTTGTATTTAACTTTATGTTGCACGTCGTTAAAATTATATGTTTTTAAGGTTAAAAACATGCATTTTGTTTTATTTTAAATTAATAATCCTTTGATTCAGTTATAACATTAATACATATATCTCATAGGTCTTCAAACAAAGGGAAAATTTGCATGTCCAGTATGTGGTCATAGGATAAAATCTCGTAGTTCAAGAAGTTTAGCAAAGGAGGTGTTTGATGAGTACATGCACTTCCTCCCTAAGAACCATAGGTACAAAACTATTGAAAAAACAAAATTCAATGGTAAAGAAGTGAATGCAAAGAAACCACGAAGAATGTCACCTTTCCTGTGGAAGTTGGAATATAAAAAACATCGTCGAGGTATGCAAATTGTATATGCAGCATACAATATGTACTTCACATAATATTATGATTTTTATATTTTTATTGAATCTTCTCTACCATGGGTGTCATGAATTATTGTTAATGTGTTTTCGTTTATGTTCAATGAATGTATTTTAGGCATGAATGGGCTTCCATGAGGAATGAAGAGTTATCCCATACAATTCAGTAGGTTTCCTTACTATGAGCACCTAAAAATAGCTCATTTGTTTGATACAATGCATATTAGGAAGAATGTAATAGAAATGATATGGCGGACATTAGATGGAAGGTTAGACAAAGATAAAATTGGAAAAATTTGTAGTGACATTGTAGAAGCCAATCACACATTGCAAAGTGTAATTATTTCCAATGACGGAAATGGGATCTGGAATATTATTCTTCGATGGTTATTGATGGAACAACAAAGCAATGCTATAAAACAGGTCATTCAGAAAATAGGGTTTCTGACGGGGTTTTCGTCGAACATAAAAAATATCTTAACCCAAAAAGGTGATTTTGGCGGTGTTAAAACTCATGACTGGAATACATTCATTAAGGTAATTATTTACGTCTATAATTTACATTAAGTAAATATTTTTAGTAAATTTTCTCTCCAATTTGGAAACATTAGATAATGATTTGATTTTTGCTACAGTACGTTATACCTCTGGCTCTCCCAAATAGCTTTGACGAAAACATAAAACAAGTTATCTATGATCTTGGTAAATACATGAGCTACGTAACAATTTTATATGCATGAAAAATGTTCGATGTTCTTTTGGTTGCATTTCTTATTGACATATTGTGTTTTATAGCTTCGAACTTTAATATATATTATATGCCTCAATATGGTTGATCATACATGTTATTTTCTTGCATCTTTTGTAGGTGGATTTCATCTAAAGAAATCCATAAAGAAGATATTAGATATTGGAAGAGAGAAATTCCTCGTCCAATGTGTGAAATGTAGAAGTATTTGCCTCCAGCATTTTTCAATGCATAAGAACACTAACTCATACACCAAGTTGAGGAGATTGAATTGTGTGGACTTGTAAACTCAAGGTCAATGTGGATGGTGGAAAGAAATTTGAAGTCATTGAAGGCTTTTTTTAGACAAAGAGCACACCTCGAGGTTTCTATGGTACAGGGCTATATGCTATATCAATCCATGGTGTACATTAGTCAGTATCTTCCAAATTTAGCAAAAAATATCAATCTGCCTCACATTTGGCATGTCGACTCCATCAACAAATTTGAAGGGGAGGTCCTGTCGTGGAAAGGTAGAAAGAGGAAAGTGAAAGGTAAGGAGAACGGTATACATTTTATTTATTATACAATTATTTTTTTGATTTATGTAATTTTTATTATTCCATCAGTATTTTAAGGAAAACTTAATTGCCTTTAATGATAACTAATTTAAAATTCTTGATTATTTTTTTTCATATAGTTGGTCGCGTGTGGGATGCAATACATTTACACATTGCAAACAATATTGACTGGATGGAGGAATGGATTGAACTATGTACATAATACTATGGTACCTTAAACATGGGAAGGGGTTAGTAAAATCATTAAAACAATGCATCGTAATCGAGAGGGATATCCCGAACTTACGCAAAGGGAAATTGATTTAGCATGCGGTTTAAAAGATAAAAAGGAAAGTATATTTACCCTGCTTGTTTTTTTGGTTGTTTCACATTGTATCAAAATATTTCTCTCATTTATGTCTTCTTATATACTTATTTACTGAGTCGTGCATGAAGCAGCTAATACATCACAATGTATGTGGTGCAATGGTCATAAATTTCGCATAAAAAAGTTGGATGACAAGAGGAAAATATTTGATTGTTGGATAATTGCAGTTTTTCAAGTCACTAATGTTTCCTCTAGAAGTGACAGTCATCTAGAAGTATCTGAAAATAAGTACTATGGTTATTTGGAAGATATACTTGAGTGTGACTTTAATTCCTTTAAAGTAGTTCTTTTTGAGGTCAAATGGTACAGGCTACGAATGAATGAACGTGATCTCGAAAGAACTGTTATTGAGCATGCCAATGGATTTACCATGGCTAATACAAGGGCACTTAAACCAGGTATAGAGCCTTATGTTCTACCCAGTCAATGTGAGAAGGTCTTTTACTCAGAGGTTCCAGGTAAAGCAGGTTGTTCGTACATTGTTAGATATGATCCAAGAGGAAGACCGGTCAAGTATAATGCAGTAGAGGAAGAATAAAATGTTGAAGAAGAAGGTGATGCAAATTAGGAGCAGTTGGACATCGACGTAGATGTGTCAGATGAATAATCCGATAAAGAAGTTGATCATCCAGAGGATGTAGCAGACAATGAAATTGACATTGATGATATTGATGATGAATATATAACCAAAAATGACTTTGATAATTACAATGATATGAACGATCTTTTCAACGATAGCGATTTAGAACCAGATGACGATACAGATGTTGAGTTATCTGAAGAAGAATATGAATGACATTATAGCAATGTTGGAATCTATGAGGTATGTGAGAAAATATTTTTGCATAATGTATTATGTTTCTGACTATTTAGTTTTGTTTAAACCATCATTATCATCATCATTGTCATCACCATCATCACAATCTTCATCGTCATCATCACAATATCCATCGTCATCGTCATCGTCATCATCATCATCGTCGTCGTTGTCATCACCATATTTGTCATTATCATCATATTCATCATCAACCTCACCATCATCCTCGTCATCATCATCATCATCAGCAGTAGTAGCACCACCGTGATAATCATATACATCGTCATCTTCATCATCATGATCATCCTCATCATTGATGGCGATGATGATTGTAATTGACATCTAGTTTATATATTTTGATTTAATTACTGTTATTTACATTTTCCTGTATGTTGTCATATATTGCTATAACACATTTTTTTTAGATAGATTTTGTCGGGCTATGGGGAATTGAGAGTGATGTGAGGGGGGGGAGGGGCCATAAGAGCTTCCACCTTCACGTGGTTGGCCCTGTTCAGTAAATAATATTAAATTATTCTCGAAACAAAGAGAAGCTCATTAAGGCACTGCATAGTTATGATATTGATGATGATGATGATGATCATCATCATTGTCATGATCATTGTCATCATCATCGTCATATTCATCATTATCATCATCATCGTCATCTTCATCATCATCATCATCGTCATCACAATCATCATCGTCATCACAATCATCATCATCATCATCATCATCATCTTCATCATCATCATCATCATCATCATCTTCATAATCATTCATGTTGATTCTTTGTTTGTTAAAAAGGTCATGCTATATATCCTATGGTGCTTTATATATAAAATTATCACTAAAAGATTACTTATAGTAAGCGCATCAAAGACACAAAAAATATCATTCCATTGGCTACCACCATTTTCCATGCTGATGCAGGCCACTACCGTCTTTATTGTCCTACCAAAAGGCACGATAATGAGGTAGAAGGCCTAAAATTATGGAATTCACCTTCAAATAATGATTTTAGGTCACAACAATCCTAAAATTATGGAATTGGCAAGGAGTGATAAGAAGATCACAACAATCCAACGTGTCAAAATCTCAGTTGATAGAGTTAATTAAAGACATATATGGTAAATTTAATATAAGACTTACTTATAGTTTCCTCTTACTCTTTGTGTCTTGACACGTTTAATATTTTATGGTTGTCTCTGCACCTTGACCCAATTCGTATTATTAGATAAGGATGTGCATGCATAATAATCCTATAACATCGCTAGTGGACAAGACATTATAGAGGCAATGGGATTGTTCAAATGACCTAAAAGTTCTCACAAAATGTAGAATCAAAAGTACAGTTTTGCATGCAAGACAACTACCACGCAGAATCATGCAATTGTCAAAATCAAACATTGGTCGACACAATATTCCTTTCACAGTTGTCACGAACTGCTAGGATCTTGATCAAAGAAAGACCAAAGTTTCACATGCATTTGGATACCATGTTAAAAAACATGGCATATTCACATAGGTTGAATTCCTTTAGGGTTTTGTTCACACATAGGTCAAAGAACAAGACATCAATGTTTACATGGTTAAAACATTCAAAGAGAGAAACACTCTAGAACATGAAAATAAATTTATTAATGAACACAAAAATAATTTACATTAACATCTCTCACATAGATGATCAAGAAATAGACATCAATTCTATTTAAATGTATATAATTAAACAATCAAGTATTAATCCAAATATTAAGTTATATCATAAATCTTATACAACATAAATCATAAACGTCAATATGTATAGATAAGTTGAAATATTATGAGGTAATAAGATCTATAAAATATTATAACATAGAACACCTTGCATTTAATAGTTTCTAATACTCAATGGCAAATGTTTAATAATGGATTTCATAAGAGAGAAGTACAATATTGCCTATGGTAAAGTTAAAATTGTAACAAAGTAAATCATTTAATTGGAGTTATTATATTTTAAATATAGACTAAATTTAAGAAAATTAATAGAAAAAATGGTTTCTTATATTTATTGAAATATTTATCATGCTAAGTATACATGAATGAATGTGATATCTATTATTGTTCTTTCTATTCAATTTTGGCTATGATTAATTGTATTTGTAGAAATTAAATGGGTCATTCCCTATCTATAAAAATAATATCTTAGGAGTTATGTTGCAATTATTTTATGACATGAACAAATAGACCAATTAACTTAAATAGTGGACAATGTGAAGATAAAACAATAATCCAAATCTTTGTGTAGTTTGTAGAGAGAATCAATTGAGCAATAGAAGTTTAGATGTATGATTCATGAGAGTGAACTTAATAGTAAAGTAGAGACATCACAATTCAAAGATATATAATCACATAAATGTTAAATATTGTATAACTTATACAATTCCTGATCATTACACTTGTTACAAGTTTGGGTTAATCATAAACTTGTGAAGAAACATTCATGCTCACTTATGTATGGAAATGGTTGTGTAGTTAATACTGTAATGGTATAAAGATTATAGAATTAACTAAAATACTCTTAGACAAATTTGATAATACAAATTAAATATTTATATGAGTCAAGACCAATTTAATGATCAATTGAGGCAAGTTCTAATGGCTGAACTTTTGCACAATGAGCTGTGATGCTTGCAACCTCATTCATTGAAATTAAGTTGGTGATGATGATGACGACGATGATGATGACGACGATGATGATCATGATGTCGATATTGATGATGATGATGATGCTGATGATGACAATGAGGATGATGATGGAGATATTGCTGATGATTATGTCGATGATGATGATGATGATGTCGATGATGATGATGATGATGATGATGATGATGCTGCTGCTACTAATGATGATGACGATGAAGATGATGATGATGATGATGGTAATGATGATGATGATGGTGATGATTATGGACACAATGACGTCGATGATGATGGCGATGATGTCGGTGATGTTGATGATGATGATGGTGATGATGATGATGATGATGATGATGATGATGATGATGATGATGTGTCACGTCCCCACCTCTCTACTCAACGGAGAGGACGCAACTAACATAGCTTCCAGCTATCTAATTCGGGCAAACTAGCCTCATAAACATGATATAAAAATGTATAATGCAGTGGAATAAAAACATGCGTAGATGCAAATCATCACAGTACATACACAGGTGTATTATTACTTAACATACAGTGGAAGCATTTACATTTCATTCAACACGTTAACATGTTCATCATATTTATAAATCAAATACTAGAGATTTAACACAAGAGATACTTATCTTAGAAGAAGCTTTCCCCGCAACTAGCTACGTCATTGCGACGTTCCACCCAACCGTAGGCCAGTGTGCTCATCAATCTTTCAGCAACATTACCACCACCGAACTGGGCATGATTCCCACAAGGAATAAGGGAACAATGGCAGACTCACACATAGCCAAAGGTATATCAAAATTCAGCTAGTCCAAATAGAGTTGGGTTTATCAGGCTACAAAGGAGATTGAAAGGATGACTGCTAAGATAGTGAGCTCATCCACAGATATATGGACACCTACACCAAATCTATCTTGGCTTCTAAACATCTACCCACCCAACACAAGGAAGCATCCCCTTCTCTACTACACTGCACAGTCCCTCGAGCTATGGCTTCCCTTCTAGTGCTATTCATGGTGTGCAAAGAAGAAAACCATCCCCCTAGATATGTCTGTGAGGTTCCTTCCCACACTAGGTTTATCAAGCTGATCAGACCCCATTTCCACTCCCAATTAAATGCAGGAAAAATCCAAAAGATGCACCCACAACACAATACGATTTCTAGGTTTGAGGAAAAATAGTTTGTGCAACAAAAACAAATTTCCAGGATGGGTAAAACAGCCCCCTAACAACAATTCAATTTCTAGGGATGTTTTGGCCCTAATATGGCCAAAACGGACTCAACAACACCCAAAATCGTGGGTCTCTTCTTCCCCTCACTGGGCATTTCTAGAAAATGATTTCCATCTTGGAAACAATGGGGAAAAATGCAGCAAAAACGTGGGGAAGGAAACTCAACCACCGATAATCACCAAAAAATGATTTCCCATCCTAAGCAAAATGAGGTAACAACAAAAAACGTGAATGGTTTCACACACAGGGAGTTCCAGTTGCCTCCCAAAGCTCCACGTCAAGTAAAATGGCGAGGAAACATGAAAACATGAAAGCATGGTAGAATGGCATACGTTTTTGGGTTTTTACTTGCCCAAGGAGTCAAAACGCATTTCCCAAAAACAGATGGCTTCTACAATTCGAATATTGGGTTGTCATACCTTGCCCATCCCATGCAATAACCAACCCAACCAATTTCTGGTAGTAATAAATGATTGGGTGAATAAGATAAGAAAGATAGTTTACAGTTTGATGGGTTCTCCCTTTGACATTTGGATTTTCCCCATTGGCCCAACGGTTTGAATATTCCCCCCCTTATCCTTAGGAAATCATGCCCGCATGTCATTATTTTTTGCATTGACATAGCTGGTTGTGGGTTTTTAATTAAATTGCATATTTACATGATGTCCAAAATTATAATGTGCTGGCTAGCACAAAATACCATCTGCAACGATTTTTAATTGGCGAAACATAAAATGATAAATCGATGGTGGGGCTTTTGCCTTTAGCTCCACACCATGATTAATTACAATATATACATCATATACATTTAATGCAAATAGGGTCAAAACCGGGGTGTTACATGATGATGATGATGATGATGATGGTGATGGTGATGATGATGTGGATGATGATGATGATGATGGTAATGATGATGACGATGAGGATGATGATGTTGAGGTTGATGGTGATGATGATGAGGATGATGATGCTATTGGTGATGATGATGATGATGCTGAGGATGATGGTGATGATGATGGTGGTGATGATGATGACGATGATGATGCCAATGCAGGATGATGACAATGATGATGATGATGACGGAGATGATGATGTCAATGATGATGATGATGTCAATGATGATAATGACATCAATGATGATGATGATGATGAGGATGATGGCGATGACGATGATGGATGGTGATGATGATCACAGGTCATTGATATTGATGATGACGATGAGGATGATGATGGCGATATTGATGATGATTATGTCGATGACGACGACGACGACGATGATGATGTCGATGATGATGATGATGATGATTGAGATGATGATGCTAATGATGATGACAATGAGGATGATGATGATGATGAAGATGATGGTGATGATGATGACGGTGATGATGATGGACACGATGATTTCGATGATGATGACGGTGATGATGATGGACACGATGATGTCGATGATGATGACGATGATGTTGGTGATGTTGATGATGGTGACAATGATGATGATGATGGTGATGATGATGACGATGATGATATCATTGCTGGTGATGATGATGAGGATGATGGTGATGATGACAATGCCGATGATGGATGCTGATGGTGATGGTGATGATGATGATGATGTCAATGATGGTGATGATGATAATGATGGTGATGATTATGGTGATGATGATGTCGATGATGATGATGATGATGATGATGATGATGATGATGATGACGATAGTGATGATGATGATGCTAATGATGATGACGATGAGGAGGAGGATGATGATGAGGATGATGGTAATGATGACAATGACGATCCTAATGATGATGATGTTAATGATGATGATGATGATGGTGATGATGATGATGATGATGTCAATGATAATGATGGTGATGAAGATGAGGATGCTAATGATGATGACGGTGATGATGATGTCAATGATGATGATGATGTCAATGCAGGATGATGATGATGTCAATGATGATGATGATGATAATGGTGGTGATGTTGATGATGATGATGATGTTGAGGATGATGGCCATGATGATGATGGTGATGATGATGGAGATGATGATGTCAATGCAGGATGATGACGATGATGATGATGATGATGATGGAGATGATGATGTCAATGTAGGATGACGACGATGATGATGTCAATGATGATGATGATGATGATGATGATGATGATGCTAATGATGATGATGGTGATGATGATGATGATAATGATGGTGATGATGATGATGATGCTAAGGATGGCGGTGACAATGATGATGGTGATGATGATGTCGATGATGATGATGATGATGATGATGATGATGATGATTATGGTGATGACGACGACGATGATGATGGTGATGATGATGATGATGATGCTAATGATGATGATGGCGATGATGATGTCAATGATGATGATGATGATGACGACGACGACGATGACGATGATGATGGTTATGATGATGATGATGATGATGTTGATGATGATGATGCTAATGATGATGATGATGATGATGATGATGAGGATGATGATGATGATGATGATGAATATGGTGATGAAATATAGGCAATGTACATTGGTAGCGAGGTTCACATAGGTAGTAGGCACATAGTTTTGAGCTCGTTTCAGGCATAATAGTAGACTAGTAGTTGTTCCTTTTTGTTATAGTCGTAGTTGTTGACACATTGTCACACTTTAAATTGCTTAGGGACTTGAGGGTTAGAGTCACATCTCGATGGCTAGTGCCTTGTAGTCATCAATGGTTACTGGTCATATTGCACACCTAAGCAATGAGTGCATGGCATGAGTGAGTGAGTGATTATAATTTATCAAATTTCCAATATTGTGAATGATGAGTTGAACTTTGTAGCATAGGAATTTCAACATCTTGAGAAATTTATATGGATGGATAATTTCAAATGTTTCCCTTCTTTTGAAATGTTAATATAATTTAATGTTAATATAATGTGGTAGACGTGGCACAGGAGTCAAATGCGGGAGTTATTATAGAGTCATATTTTAAAAGGTCACATCATTTTAAAAAGTTGTTTTATTTCAAAAAATATAACATTCTATATATGACTATATATGACTATATGACTATGACTATATAAAATTAAAACATGACTATATATGCCTATATATTTGCTATATATAACATGAATTTTAAAAAATTACACATGACTATATATATACCTACATGAATATATATTTGCTTTTTAAAAACATAGTGTTGCAATGTATGCCTTTAAACTCAGTGACTCACATTCTGACATGTTTAGAACAATTTCATTTGTTTAGCAAAATTAAGGATAGTTGTGTGCACATTCTTTGGAGGTGGAGGCGTCTCTTTATAAAAGGGACATCCTAAATTACACACTTTCATACTCCATCGGCTCTATCTTGATCTTGTCTTATTTTATCCTTTGCCTTTCAACCATTCCCTGTCATTTGCTGCTAGAGATCGAAGTCACGATTTGGCTTTAAACCATCGCCTGTCAGGTGCTGCGTGAGGTTGAAGTCATGATTTGTGATTTGCCTTTGTATTTTCCTTTATTGCGTGAGGTTGAAGTCACGATTTGTCAGGTGCTGCACGAGGTCGATAGTTGCTACCAGAGGTCACGCAGAAGAGGAGGATTAATTTTCACAGGCAGAGCTGTGTGACGTCAGAGTCATGATTTGTGATTTACCTTTGCCTTTGCTGCATGAGGTCGAAGTCATGATTTGTCAGGTGCTGCGTGAGGTCGAAATTTACTGCTGGAGGTCACGTAGAAGAGGAGGCTTAATTTGCACAGGCAGAGGAAGCTTTGCAGCGGTCCAAGGGTTTGCAAGGATCACGTAGAGGTTGACAGCATGCCTCCCAAATTGGTGAGTACCCTAACTTGATATTAGAGGAGAGGAGAGTTAAGAAATGTATATTAAAGTAGAGTTAAGGAATCTAGGAGGAGGGGTGAGGCTGTAAATCCGACGGGATAGGATAATCCATAGGTTATATAAATTGAGTCAGATGGGCAGACATAATAGTATATCATTGCTTTGATAGTTCACATAACAATTTAATAATTACTTGTTTTTCAAGAAAATACCATTTATTAAGTCACCTAACCTTAGGAAGTGGGTGAGGATGTAAATGTCACAGTCTATTATATCCACTTTCCCCTTGAACCCTTTCATATGATCATTTATTTTGGTGAACTACACTTTCATATCAAAAATTTATTTAGGTTAAACATGTGTATTTGGGTCTAGTATAGGGGACTTTTTCCCCTTTGGCCTGTTCTCTTTCACTCAGTGGCCCATTGTGCCTTTTCTTGTTGTACTTGTTTCCGCTAAAAATGATTGCATTTTTTAACATTTAAGAGGTAAGGTTTTTGATGAAATATTGGATTGATGGATGACCTAATCTCTTTTTATATCTCTATGTGCAATTTGGTGGAATCCCATAATAAAAAAATAGAATGTGTGTTGGGATATCCTCAGCAAGAAAACATCATCAAAGTCTTGGCCACTTAGAATATACTTTAGGCATCTGGTTGACTGTATTTTGGACAACAATGAAGGGAACCTAAACCGTGGGTAAGAGCACATTTTAAATTGAATATTTAAATGTCGTCTTTGCCTTATTTCATATGTTAAACATTAGTGCTCTTAGGTCATCCATATCATGTGTTGGTTTGATAGACAAGTATTAATAAAGGTTGAAATCCTACAACAAGGCCTAAGGTTTGAGGTATGAGGCACATGGTCTGAGGTAATTCATCGACTTGTAATAATGCTATGCCACCCACATGATTTTTCTAATGCACCATATTAAACGAGAATGTTCCAAAAATATGTGTTGTTTGATATGGGTACATACTATGAGTAATTTTGATGTGTTTTTTAGGGTTATTTAAGGGAACATCAAACAATAGAGAGACCCTTCATCAAACCTACAAGATTGGTCTACAAACAAGATATAGAAATATGGTCCAGATGAAAATCCAAAACCTTGATCTTGTGTGTGAGAGGGTTGTTTCCCCCACCTTGTTGGTACACCTTTGTCTTGTGGGTGAAGCAATTGTTTGAGAACATTGTTAGCTTGTTGGGATGTTTAAAGTGATGCCTAGTTGTTGGATATGGTCTCTAGTTGTGCTTGGACAGTTTGAATGGACCATTGTTTGAATAGAATGTTGTATCACTTCCCTAGAATGTTCTTCTGGGTTATACACTTGTTGGTTGTCTTGGTTGATATCTTGAATTTTTTTTTTTGGTTGTCTTGACTACTATACCTTCTTATCTAACCTATTCTACAACAACTATCTCTCTCTCTCACAGGTATGTCCATGCCCTTAGGTAAGGGCCAAGACCTGTAATATTTTAGTGACTCGTCTCTAAGAAGACAAGGTCTGATCTGAAATTTTTTGGAGTATAAGAAAGGGTCCAAATCAGACTTACTTTTGTTTGTACCACTATTCATGATTTCTTATGCACTTTACTACTATTATGGTTTTGTTTCAGTCTTTCATTTTCTAATTAGATAGGCATCTTTCATTTTTAACTTACTGTAGGTGACTTTATAACAAAAACCTCACTTACCATCACTTCAAGCATCAAGGTCAACCAATGAGTTTGAGAATAAGGACTTCCGTACCCTAAATGAATTGTTGGTGATGCCACCTTTGTTTTACTTGTGAATTTATTTTCCCATGATAATATTCTATGTTTAAATGCCATGCTAAAAAGGGGGACTTGTATAAGAACCCTTTTCTTGTTTTAAATGCAACGACTCCTTACTTCTATAAGAACCCTTCAAAATAATGCCTATAGAATCTATCTTATAAAAGATCATCCTATAAAATCTAGTTGGAGGGGGAGTGAGGATCAAGGATGGATTCATTGCTTGAGTTCTCGTCTTGTCATAACATTTTTTTCTATTTGAGTGAGTATGAGGGAACATATTACTTACTGAGAGTTAGAGGTCACTATCATCCTATCCACGTAATTTCACAATTTGAAGTGATCAAATGATTTGGATATTCCGATGGACAACATGTACGGATAACAAGCTACACTTTGGCAAAAATCAGACCCTAACTACAGCATCATTAATAATATAGGGGATTGTTTGGACTAGAATAAATTTTTGGTCATTTTGATTGTCTTCAATTGAGGGATTTCATTGAGAAGTTGCATGCTACTATGTGGGGGAATCTTGTAAGATCTGTGTCATAGGAGTTCCACTCAGTACACAATGGGTTATCCTATTTTTTATGCTTAGCTTTGAATTAATTCAGTCTTTGGGGTGTTTTATTTCTGCCTTGTGGATGGTGAAGCGAGTTAGTGCACCATCAAGGATTTGTCCTAGCTTCCTCCCTACAATGAATCTGTACAAATGCACAATAGTGACTCAATTGGAGATGACCAAAGGCATGGAAGCATGTATCCTGATTCCTCCTAGAGATTTGGCTCCTTATTTGTATGCATGTGCCTAACTAAAATTAGCCTTATCTACAATTAGAAAATTACTTTATAAAATGAAACTAACACTTGCAACTGCATGCACCCTCTTTTACTTAATTGAAAAACTACAAGCAAACTACAAATTGCCGAGGATAACATTATCCCTTACTATCTATTGTTGGAGCATGCATGCACCGTCAATGCTTGAATCCTACAAAAGTATCGGTGTTCCCTCTATTCTGATCTACTGTTGTGGCCTCATCTACATACCATCGTGATGCATGAAAATTAATGTTGTATGGATCTATTGAGATTGTTACATGTGTTTGTGCTTTGAAGTTTGTACAGGGCCTACAGTACTTGTAGTACCTTCTGCTACAGTACAGAATTTTTCTAGCACCTCCTTTGCTGAATTGTTTTGTTCATACTTGTACCTTTTTTGTCACATGTGTTGCATGCACTCAGGACTTGAACACACTTTCCAAGGTACCAAAAACTAACAATTTGCACCCTATCTATACTTAGAAATTTTCCACATGCAAAATTGTGCATGCCACTACTAACTAATGAAAAATCATAAATAACACTAAACTGCTAAATATATTCTGTGGACTTTGTAGTCAAATTGCTACATGGAGGGGGTCCCTTGTCCCATAAACAAAGGGGTCTCAATGTATCATAGATCAGTTTGGTGTTTGGCTCGGCCGTGACCTTAAAATTTTATTATTATTTTTATATAGACTAGAACTAAATTGAGGAAGGCACATGCATGCATGCATCCTCAGTCTCTTTCTCCTTCATAAATTCCCCTGCACTTTCACTACCACTATATGATACTGCTAATGGAAGGTGTGCAGTTGTTGCTTCTATTAACACTGTTGTATAGACTATTGTACATTCTTTGTGTGCACATAGGTCTTCTATGCTTACTGCTACCATTGATGGTTCTCTGTTGGGAACTTTTAAGGTTCTAAAAATCCAGCAGTTAAGTGTTCTCTGTGAAACACAAGATGCTCCATCTACATATTGATCCTCCCCTATACTGGGGGGTTGGTCAACCAGTTGATCATCAACAAACCTCAAGAAACATAAATCTGAGCACTACTCCTTCCTGTACTTTGAACTCCTTTTAGAATCTTTAAGGTAAAAGCTTTCTATATAAGGGACCTATTGAGGCCTGGAAATTCGTAGGCGACAACAGAAAGGGATTCTCCCCAGTCAATGTTCCCAACTAGCCCATTGACTGTTTGGTATAGGGAATCCATCCGGTTTGCGGTCCAGCTACCGTAGTTCAAGTAACAAAACAAAGGTTTTACCGGTTGCGGCCCGGTCCACCGAGTTTTTGTAATTTTGACTTAATGTATGAAATGCAGATGCCTATTTAACCATG